>LNAC01000070.1:1526466-1633799 GCA_002007465.1 Ailurus styani | reverse complement strand
TTTTTTTTAAAGATTTTATTTATTTATTTCACAGAGGGAGAGAGATCACAAGGAGGCAGAGAGGCAGGCAGAGAGAGAGAGGGGGAAGCAGGCTCCCCGCTGAGCAGGGAGCCCGATGCGGGCCTCGATCCCAGGACCCTGAGATCATGACCTGAGCCGAAAGCAGAGGCATTAACCCACTGAGCCACCCAGGCGCCCCTCATTTATTTTCTCAGTGGAGAACATTTTAATGTCTCATTGGGCAAGTCCCTTTCTCAGTTCTTTTCTGATGTGGATTCACCAAGAGGTGAACTTAGAATCCATGAGTGCGAGCTGTCAGAAGGTAGCTTAGGCTCATTATGATAATAACTGAGTTACTGAAAGAGAGAGTCATAGTTGTAAGGGGGAAGATGGTGGGGGGGGGGTTGTAAAAGATTTAAAGAGCTGTGAAAGACACGCTAGTACCAAACTGTGACTTTTCGAATAACTAAAAGCCTTGAAAGGCTCTGGAAAGGAGTAATATTCTCACTCTGTATGAAAATGGTATGCGACTGTGATATTCTGCCTACAATTATCTCACACTGCCCGTGGTACCTGCTCCTTGCCTTGGGAGACTGCGCCTCAGAGAGGAATTGTGCAGATTAAGGATGATTAATTACTTATGTGACCTTCTGGCACATTACTGGCGCTCACTCTATGGTAGTTATCAAAAAACGAATAGGCAAATTCAGAAGGAAGCGCTCTTTCTTTCCCTTCCCTGGTGATGTGATGGGAGCATCGCAGGGGAGTCTTCCTCAGACTTGAACGTGCTCAGAAATCACCTGGGGTTCTTGTTAAAGCAGTTTTTGATTCAGTGGGTCTGTGGTGGGGCCCAAGGTTCTACATTTCTAACAAGCTCCCAGGTGCTGCTGCTGCTGGTGGTGGTCTGCGGACCACATTTTTAGTTCCATGACTGTAAAGAAACTGTAAGAGTGACGGCGGAGGCTGGGCTAGAAGATGTAGGACCCCTTTGGTCTCCAGACGTGGTCCCTCCCACCCCCAAGTCTCCAGATCTTTTGAATCTGTGCCTGGTCAGACCATTCACAATTCCCCAAATTTGGAAGAGTACCAGGAAGGGCGGGGGTGAGGAGGGGGCACATATTTTAAAAATTACGCTGGTACTTTTTTTTTTATAGGTGGTATTTATGCTACAAAATTTAAAAGGCACATAAGGGTACTCGGTGAAAAATAAATCTTCCTCCTGCCCTTGTCTCCTAACCACCCTGATCCTTTCCGCAGAAGTATTCACTATTACCTGTTTTTGTGTGCATGCGTATCTTATGCATGTATAAGCATGTGTTCTCTTACTTTTCTCTAATATTTTGGATACCTTGCTTTTTTTTTTTCCTGAAAATCTACCTTGGAAATTATTTTATATAGTACAGATGGGGCTGCTACAACTTTTAAAAATAACCGTATATAGATAGAATTTAATCAAATCGTCTGCTCTTGATTGGTATCATTTCCAGAATTTTGCTAGCATAAAAAATGTTGCAGTGAAACATCTCATTTCAAACAAGTAGGATAAATTTTTAGAAGCAGAATGGCTGGATCAAAAGACATATATATATATATATGTATTTTTAAAATTAACATATAATGTATTATTTGTTTTAGGGGTACAGGTCTGTGATTCATCAGTCTTACACAATTCACAGCGCTCACCAGAGCACATACCCTCCCCAATGTCCATCACCCAGCCACCCCATCCTTACCCATTCCACCCCCCAGTAACCCTCAGTTTGTTTCCTGAGATTAACAGTCTCTTATGCTTTGTCTCCCTCTCTGGTTTCGTCTTGTTTCATTTTTCCCTCCCTTCCCCTATGATCCTCTGTCTTGTTTCTCAAACTCCTCATACCAGTGAGATCATATGATAATTGAAAAGACGTATATTTAAAGTTCTGGTAGATGCTGCCACATGATTCTCCGTGGGTATCTTGGCTCCGAAGTCCCAGCAACCCACGTGGGATGCTTCCCCACTCCCCCACATGCTGGCCCACGGGACATCTTCCCAAACACTCCCATCTTAGCCAACATGGTAGGTGATAAATGATATCTCATTGTGGTTTGAATTTGCATTCCATATTATGAGTGCTATTGAGACATCTGAGTGATTGTTCAAGAAGCAATCACATTTTCTCTCCAAGAATATCTAGAATTTATTTTCATGTAAGATGTGGGGTACAGATCCAACTTTTCTTTTCTTTCCAGATGGCTATCGTGTTGACAAAACATCGTTTATTAAATAATTCTCCTCCTACCTGTTGATTTAAAATGTTGCCTGTTCCTCCATATATTCTAACATACACTTATGTCCATTTTTGAACTTGCTACTCTGTTCCATTGGTCTAGCTGTTCTTGAGCATATGTCGCACTATTTTAATTTCTAATAGCTTTTAAAACATTAAATACCTGGTACTGCTGGTCCCCACTGATTACTCCTCTCTCTCTCTTTTCCCTCAGACATTTTTTTTTTTTTTGGATTACTCTTGTTTATTTCGTATCTGAACTTTAGAATGTGCTTGTCTATGCTTGCTTGGTTAAAAAAAATCCCATTGGTATTTTTATTGGAAGTGTGCTAAATTTATAGATTGATTTAAGAGAACTGATTTTTTAATGATACGGAGTATTCTTATCAAAGAACACAGTATGTCTTCCATTTGTTTGCTTCCTTTTTGTCTCTGAGTAGCATTTTAAAGTTTTCTTTATGGTGACCTTGCTTATTCCTACGTCTTCTGTCTTTTTGATTCTATCGTAAATGGGATTTTCCCTTTTATCATACCTTCTAATTGACTATAGTTTGCATATATGCAAGCCATTAGTTTCTATAGCTATTAACTTTCTATCCATCTACCTTAATGAATTCTCTCCTTGTTTCTAAACATTTGCCAATTGCTTTTCTTGAATTTTCTAAGCAAATAATATTTTCAGTACTCATAACTTTATTATATCTTTTCTACTTTTAATGTTTCATACTTCTTTGTCTTATCTATTGTGTTGGTTAGTAGCTTCAAAGTAAGCGTAAATATTAGTGATGCAAAAACTTCCTTGTCTTCTGACTTTAATGAAATGCTTCTTCTAATGTTTTCCTGATAAGCATGATGGGTTTGGTTGTGATATATACTTTCTGGTGTTGAATCAGTAGCCCTCTGTTCTTACTTTTAGGTATTTTTTAAAAATTAAGAATGGGTTTTGAATTTTTTAGCTTCTCTAGTGTTTATAGGGATCAGCATGTGATTTTTTTCTTTGAGCTATTATTGTGATGAGTTCTATTCTATTAAACTGTGAATATTTGAAATCATTTTCCAGATATCTGGTATGTGAAAGATTTCCTCTACAAACCTCAGTGTCATTTTCATTACGCTACCAGCCAACAGTACAGGAGGCAGATTAACCAGGCTTATGCAGTTGTGGTTATTTTATTTTATTTTATTTTATTTTTTGCTCTTTCTACTCCGAGGTTCCTTAAAGACCCTCAGTGGGGCCCTTAGGTCAAGCCAGATGGGTGGTTTTTCCATTCAAGTCTGATTTCTCTTCCTAGAGCAATTCATTTTCTACCGCCCTTGGCAAACCTTTTACTCCTTAATGCTCAGCTAGAAAGAGGTGTAGGCTGAGGAGCCACTTTTTGAATTTCTGATTCTGACAACCCAGCACTGCTGAGTTCCCTCCTGACTTCCCTGGCACAAGGCATTTTATATCAGTTTTTTTTTTTTTTAAGATTTTATTTATTTATTTGACAGAGAGACACTGAGAGATGGAACACAAGCAAGGGTAGTGGGAGAGGGAGAATCAGGTTTCCCACTGAGCAGCGGGCCCAATGGGGGGCTTGATCCCAGAACCCTGGGATCATGACCTGAGCCAAAGGCAGATGCTTAATGACTGAGCCACCTAGGTGCCCTCATATCAGTCTTTATACGTGTGCCTGATTAGTTGCTTCACCACTGAGCAGTCATCAGCAGACAGCCTCCCCACACTGCCCAGGGCATGACTGGTACCCACTGATTCACCAAACCACAGCCTGGAGATGTGGGCTCGGCCAGGCTGGTCTGACATGTGTCCTCAGCAATTCTCTAAGTCAGCCCAGGTGCTGGTCACATGAGGTCTGTGATCCTCTACTATGGAGTCATGTCTCCTCAAGTCCATTATCTCCCCATCTCATGCATAGAGCCTGGGGCCATGATGGTCTTCCAGAGGCAGCAAAGATTTCACTCTGGGGAATGTCATTCTTTAATGGGGGAAAGTGTCAATTCAGTGTAATTCAACCAATAGTCATTAGCTTCTATATGTCAGCTCAATGTTGGGCATAGAGGAGAGAACAAAAGATAAATATGGCTGCCATTGCTTTTGAGGAGTTCTCAATTAAATGTGATTATATAACTGGAACAAACAAGTTTTCAGTAAATGCTATGGACTAACCTTCCTGCCTTCAGTCTCCCCCTTTAATCCTTTCTTCACTCACCTTCCAGATAGATCTTTTTTTTTTTTAAAGATTTTATTTACTTGAGAGAGAGATAGCGAAAACGAGCAGGGAAGAGGGGCAGAGGGACAGAGAGAGAGAGAAGCAGATTCCCTGCTGAGCAGTAGGTCCCATGCAGGACTTCATCCCGGGACCTGGAGATCATGACCTGAGCCAAAGGCAGACACCCAACGACTGAACCACCCAGGCACCCCAAGAGAGAGATCTTTCTAACAGAAACCTAATAACGCTAGTCTTGTGCTGAAATATGTCCTCTTTGCTTTTTGGATATACTTCAGAGTTAACCTGACACACAAGGCCCTTCAGAGTCTGGTTCCAATCACATCGACCTGCTTCATCTTCTTCTGTCCCTCTTTTATAAATAGCAATTTATCTGAACACAGTATGCTGTCGCTCAGCTCTTTGTCTTTGGACAAGCTATCTTCCCTGTATAGAATGCCTTCTCCTCTTTCTTTGCCTAATGATCTCCTATTCCTTTTTCAAGACTCAGATCAAATGTCCTTCCTCTAATATCCCCTTCTTACATTTGGTCCCTCTTTTCTCTCGAAGCCATGTTCACTTTTCTTCTTAGCACTTTCCACAACATCTTATAAACATTCTAGTCCAGTAGTTCCCAGAGTTGGATATGGGAAGAATAAGATAGAACTCCCATCTCCATGTTTTGGTGTGCCTTATAATTTGCCTAATATGATGGTACAGTGGAACGCGTATATACTTCATGATTAATAAATATGCCTGTATTGTGATTATGTGTTCAAAAGTTGTTTTACGGGCGCCTGGGTGGCTCAGTGGGTTAAAGCCTCTGCTTTCGGCTCAGGTCATGATCTCAGGGTCCTGGGATCGAGGCCCGCATCGGGCTCTCTGCTCAGCAGGGAGCCTGCTTCCCCCTTTCTCTCTGCCTGCCTCTCTGCCTCCTTGTGATCTCTCTCCCGCTGTGAAATAAATAAATAAATAAAATCTTTAAAAAAAAAAAAAAGTTGTTTTACTGATAGGGATTAATAATCCAAAAAGTTGGAGGGTCAACTTAGAGCAAAAAGTTGCTCTAGTAGTTATATCCTGGAAGTCATGAACCCTATCTTATTTGTAGGAACTCAATAAAATTAGATGAATAAGTGAATGGCCTCTATATGAATAAAATGATGACAAATACTTTAAATGAGATACAGACAAGATGCCAAGAGTAGAAAGAGTGGAAACATGATTGTGCTTATAATGTTCGGGAGTCAGAGAGCCTGGCTTCAAATTATTTTTTTTAAGAAGGATTCAAAATGCCAGCTGGACTGTTAGTTGTGTTGCTTATCTTTCTAAACCAGGGTCAGCAAACTTTT
Source organism: Ailurus styani (assembly GCA_002007465.1). Classification (NCBI taxonomy): domain Eukaryota; kingdom Metazoa; phylum Chordata; class Mammalia; order Carnivora; family Ailuridae; genus Ailurus; species Ailurus styani. The sequence continues at coordinate 1,627,976 of LNAC01000070.1, read as the reverse complement.
CCTGTAAAGAGACAGGCAGTAAATATTCAGCTTTGTAGTCCATATAGTTTCTTTGGCTATAGCCAAAGACATATGTAAACAAATAGGTGTGGCTGTGTTCTAATAAAACTTTATTTACAAAAGAGGTGATTGTCTGGTTGGCCTGGAGGCCATATTGGGCCAATTCCTGTTCTAGATGATTTCTAGCTTGTGCAATCATTGTATCATGTAAGGTATCTTTGCAACATGCCTAGTCCATGATTAGTTGTTCAAAGAAATACTTAAAAATCTCAGCAACTATTAGTTCTCATTTGGAGGCTTACAAGAAAAGAGATGTGTGAGCTGAGTCCTTAGATCTGAATCTCTCAGATGGGGGAAGCAGATGAGGATGGAGACTAGAGAGGGAATAGTTGGTATAGGAAATAACTTATGTGAGGGTCTTGATACGTTGTTGAGGGGAGTCTGGGAACAGCAGCAGCATTCCTTGGGCCATGGCATGGCAGGAATAGCAAGGGGGTAAACTCTTTCTACCTTAACAGTGAAATGGAGACAGTAGCAACTTTTCTTTTTATAGTGAGAATCAGAGAAATTGCATGTCAAACATCCATTGCTTGGCTGTGTTCTGTGACCTGCTGGTTGACATCTGTTGATCCTGACGTCCACCACTGTCTGATGCCCAAACTGTTGGCTACTCTGTTTTGCTGAGCCAGACTTCCTTCCAACCTATATGCTTAGGGCAATTTGCTCCCCATTCTGAGCTTAACTGGCTTCTCGCCTCACCCCACTGGATAAAAATCAATGGCCTTCTGATATCTGGAGCCTGGAAGAAAAGGGCCTTCTTTTTTTTTTTTTTTTTAAGATTTTATTTATTTCGAGAGAGAGATAATGACAGAGATAGTGAGAACGAGTGCACAGCTGGGGAGGAGAGGGAGAAGCAGGCCAAGGGAACCGAGCAGGGAGCCCAGATCCAGACCTCGACCCCAGGACCCTGGGATCATGACCTGAGCTGAAGGCAGAGGCTTACATGACTGAGCCACCCAGGTACCCCGAAAAGGGGCTTCTTGACTGGGGTTTCTCAGGGTACCATGTATGGAGCACCTGGAGAGAATCACTTGGAAGTGTCCATTAAAAATGGAGATCCTGGGCCCCACCCAGAGCTCTGGAGTCAGGATCTCTGGCGGGGGGGGCATCTTAAACTAGCTTTCAGTAGATCTTACAAATTTCAGAGTTGAAGACTTGCCCCTATTCCAAATAAAGCATTTAAATTTTTTTTCCGAGTCCCACCCCCCCTTTGAATTGCCTTAATCAGACTCTTGGCTCTTGGAATCAGCCAAAGATAGAAAGTTAAGTCAAACACTGACTTGTTACAAAAATAATAAAGAGTGCAATGAATAAGTTTACTTTTACATGGGTTTCAAGGTTGCAGGACTCTCCTGAGGTGTCCCTGATCTGCCAATCCTGTGCCCAGGTAGAAAACTAGCAGGAGAACATCCCTGGTTAGAAAACACTTGCAGGACTTCTGTCTTTGCAGATCCCTGACGAGCCTGGGATGGTTTCACCTTCACTTTTCCTGGTTAGAACTACCCTGCACAGATTTCCTGATTCAAATCCTCTCATAGTTCTTCCCCAGTAACCTCTCTAAATTGATAACGGGGGTTACAGAGCCTCTGATGACCTCATCTCCGGGGTTCTCTGCTTTGGTGATCTTTCAGTCAAGCAAACGTGCCCTCAATCAATTCAGTGGGATGTGAACTTTATCCATTATATAAAAAAAGTAATAGTTATCCCTTTGAAAGGTAATTTGGTCATCCTCAAATCACAGGTTTAGCTACCAGATATTTGATCAATAAATTATTGATTGTTCATGTCCCATATGTGTTGGAGCCTGCATAACAATGCATCTGTCTTCCTATCTATTTGTGTTTGTGTGTATTTATTTTTAAGATTATGGATATTTGTAAGAAATCTGCATATCAGTAACCTCATTAATTGTAACAATTTTTTTGGCCAGGTAGGGGGCAGAGTTATTCTTTGTTTTCAGATGAGCAAATGGAAGCACCAGAAAATGAAATGACGTTTCCAAGGCCACATGACTGACACACTGGTGAGCCAGGGCTCAGCAGTTCGATACTTGAAACTGCAAAGCTATCCTCCTGATTCTTAGAACAATTCCACCCTGAGCTCTCTATCCAAATAAAACCAAAAATGTGTAGAGTCCTTCTCCTGTGAGAAGAAATCATGGAACACTTTACAAATAAAAAACATTCAAATAATAAAATGGCTTGGGGTTCTGGCACCCCATGAAATCTCTCAGCTACAGCTGAGGCGTAATTGTATCTTTAGGAGACACAGAAAGGCCAAAGAAACCAGTAGATGGCAGTGTATGAACATTAACAGGGAAAGGCTCCTGCTCTAGATTTTTGAGTACCTTGGGATTGATTGCCATGGTGAAAGCCTTGGCGAGGGCATCCCATTGGAGTTAACCTTCCAAGGACAGCGAATTTGGAGATCGTTGAGACTTCGGGCTCTACCCCGAGGCAGGATGGCCACAGTTTGGTTCTCAGAGTGGTTAGATCAATGGTTCTCAGCCCCACTTGGCAGTTAGAATCATTGGTATTGTTCTAACTTCACTTGGTCTGGGGTGAGGTCCAAGCATCAGTACTTTCTGTTAAAGTTTCCCGGGACCTTCCCGGTGCTCCCAGTAATCTGTGCTAGGTGGACGCCATTGGAGCCCAGGGTTGCAAGAGCCCAGTCAAAGCAGCACAGTGTAAGCTCCTAATGAGACATTAAGATATGGTCTCTGTACTCAGGAAGCCACAATTTCAAGAGGGCTGAGATTTAAAATTCCAAATAGGATCCAGTTATGTGGTGAAGTATCCCTGTAGTGCAGTCCCTGACCTGTCTTGTATGATTTTGAATACGTTGCTTGACCACTCCATGATGTACTTTCTTCTGTGGGTTTTGATGAAATTCCTCATTGGAAAAATAAGGACGTTACGCTAGATGTCTCCAAGGATCCGTAGAGCTATATGTGTTCCCAAGGACAGTATCATTCCTCAGTCAAGTTGTGTGTGTACCCAGGAGCAACCCGGTTGTTTGGGGGAGGTATGGACTCCCTTGGCCTGGGATGCGCTCAGTATTTCAGGCAGCACAGAGGGGTCCTGCTGCGGCTCCGAGGTCTGACTCTTCATGGTAACATTTACTTCATTACAGAGAAAATTCACCGTTGATGATAAAACCTTTAAAAGCACACAAATTCCATGTGCTTGTTTTCCAGATATGTATATTCCAGATCAGCAGTGACTGGAAATGGAAGAGGGTATCTCCAGACTGCAGACAACCCTCCTCCCCTGCAAGCCCCATTCCTACTCCCATCTCTCCATCTCTGTGTTCCTAGCTGTAACACACTCTTGGCATGTCTCCTAAGCTAGGATGACCTCTAGAAAGTTCCTTTCATAATCTCTTCCTTTCATTGGGGAGTTGATGGGGCATAGTCAGGAATGGGGAAGAATCTACAGTGATAACCTGCGAGTCCTGATCTGCAGTTTATGCTCAAGGAAGACCTGAATAGCACAGACTAGATCTTACTCACGTCACTCATTTTAATACTTGGCACAAGTCCCGGTACAGGGTAGGTGTGAGTGAATGTTTGTTGGATTAAGGTTTCTGTAGTTTGAGGTATTTAACTATGTCAAGCCAATTTTAAATATTCAGATTTCAGTAGCAGAAAGAGTTTTGATGCTATTTGTTTCTTATAGACACAGAAAATTGTGAAATGGATTGTATCTCCCTCTTTGCATTGGTTACTAGGAAGCTCAGAGATAACGAAGTGGCCCCCCCCTGGCAAATAACTAAGAAAGACCCTATGCTAAATATGTAATTATATAATCAATTAAGTGATTATATGTGATTGTATATGATCAATTAAATGATTATATGATGATTAAATGATTACATGCCTGATTTTACTTCATTTTTCTCTGACTTTATATTTATTGTATTGAATTATTATTGCAAGCTGCTTCAAATTCTCTTTGGAACAAGGCATGGGGAAACATTAAGTCTGAGGCAATGTCTGGGTCAGTTCCTGGCACATAGTAGGAGCTTAAAATATTTGTTGAGTAAATGAGTGAATGATATTTTTATCTGAATCTTAAGATTGAGTTCGATGTTTAAACAAATCTATCAGTCAACCCGAAAGTCACTGTCTCTTAAAATACACTGGAATAAATGGGAAGATCTTCTGAGAAATAGCCCAGAGAGGCAGAGTGACGTGCCCAGGAGAACATAAAGGTCCAATGGCTTTCAGTTAAGCCCAGTTATGTTTTATTCTTGATCTACAGTACGTTCTATTATTCCAAAAGCATTCCTTTTGATAACTATCCTCAAATACCTTCAGAAATGAAATGTAAAGAAAGGCGCATTCATCCAGTTGCCCCTCAGGTAAAGTTGGTGATAAAACAAGAGCAGTGCCACCTGTGTTTGTTGGAAGAGACTGTTCTGTTTGTCATTTTCCCTTTGACCAAGTCCATGACAGCTCATTAGGTGACCTGTGATGTGATTTCCTTTCTAAGCTTCGTAAGGAGAAAAAGTTAGGGAATGCTGGTAGCCCCATCGAGCAGTTTCCTGGGAGGTTGGGAAGGGATAGTTTTACTGACAGTGTTTATCCTGGATAGAAGCCAGCAGGCCTGTGGGCTTAAAGCATGAGCCGCTTCATCTTGTCAAACATCTTTGTCCAAAACGTGGTCAAAGAAGAAGTGAGGCAGCTGAATTTTGGTGGAAATTTATCTTTCATGTATTTATTCAATGTTCCTGTAGAGAGCAAAAGAAGTCATGTTTCAATTTAACAGCCTTTTCTAAGCATTTTTTGTCTACTTTTCCAGCATTTTCTAAACCACTCCCCTTCAACTCCACCATTTTATTTCTGTATATTCATAGAAGTCTCTGCCCAACAAATGATTTTTTTGTTCTTTCTTAATATTCCGTAACCAAGAGAAGAAGGTTTTCCCTTTTTTGTGCACTTCCTTTGTGTGTTTTTATAGTCACGAATAGAAGTATGTAATTTGCTCTAAAGTCAAATTTACATCTTCTTTTTTTTTCAAGATTTTATTTATTTATTTGACACACAGAGAGATTACAAGTAGGCAGAGAGGTAGGCAGAGAGAGGAGGAAGCAGGCTCCCTACCGAGCAGGGAGCCTGATGCGGGCCTCGATCCCAGGACCCTGAGATCATGACCTGAGCCGAAGGCAGAGGCTTTAACCCACTGAGCCCCCAGGCGCCCTCAAATTTACATCTTCTTCAGGTCCATCAGTTTTCGCTGGTATTCCATCAATGGAAGGCATTAGGTCTACTTCCCAAAAACACTTTTAGTTTGGGGATCATCATCTATAGAAGTTTTATTTTTATTTAGTTCTATAAAAGAACTTCAAGACCCTTATTACTCCGAGTAACTGTAGCAAATGTCTTGCCTCTATGTCTTTGTTTATGCTTTTCCCGCTGACTGGCATACTTTTTCTTTTTTGACCAACCTAGGCACTCTAGCTCAGCTGACGTGCTGTCCGTGAGAACTCCCCACAGATAATTTACTGCTGTCTTCTCTGTGCTCCTGCAGCGGACCCATCATCACAGTATGTTACTCTAATGAGATGATGCACTTGCTTTTCCCAGTGGACCATGGGCTTTTCGAGGGTAGTGACCACCACGCCTTCATCTACGAATCTCCCGAGCCCACTCAGAGCCGAGGGTGTAGTAGGTCCTCATGTGCGTGTTTACTCATCCCATTGTTGATTCACTGTGGTGGCTGCTGCTGTCTTACTCAGATTTTTTGCCTTCCGCGTGAGGAGCGAACTCTGCAGAAATCCTGGCCAGAAAGCAATCTGATGTGCTAGTCGGAGCAGCTCACCTGTTGGCTCACCGTATGAATGTGATGCGATGATCTTGCAGCCCAGAGGCCTGGGCTTTGTTCACAGGCACAGAAATGTCTTCTGAGTCATGCTCTGCCAGCTATTGCCTGAGTCTTAGTCCAGGGATGGAGAAGACCTGGCTCCCGCCTGCGGTCTCTTCTGGAGATCTCAGCTGCTGTTTTTAACTCTTGGCCTTCGCCTTCCTTGGGGACTTTTTGAGTTGGGCTCAGTCTTACTCTCTATTTGAGATGAGATTGTTGAGGTAGATACCTTGGGGGAAGAGAGTTTGTCCTGTGGGAGTCTGTGTTTCATCCAGGGTGAGGTTATGAATTCTCAGCTACAGCCCAGGTCTACCAGGCGAACCTCAGATCTTTCTCAGGTCAGAAGTAGAGACTGTGGAAACATAACATGTCACCACGGAGGAGACAAATTGTATCTGGGACAAAGTCCTTAAGGCAGGAGAACTAGAGAAGCAAGCTAGGGATGGTTACATTTGCTTATTTTTCTTTCGAGAGAAGAGACAGGAATATCTTTGATTTGGTAAAAGAGAATGCCTTCCCATGACTCTATTTGGAAAAATGCCCTTGGCATTTGAAGGCTGGCATTGGGCATCTGTTGTTCTTAAAGCTTTGAGCTCTTTAAAATTCAGATAGTCCCCCTCCCCACCTCTATCCTAATCTTTGTATCTTTTGGAAGAGTCCTTAAACCCAGGCCTATCCCCTGGCTCCGTCTTGCTTGAATTGTCCCAGTGAAGTGGTTCTCTGGACTAAGTTTGGATACTTTCTGTGACAGGCAACCCCCAACGCCCCCTTCTCCCCTTTGCAGTCTAGGAAGCCCATTCTTTTTAACACAGCACTGTTAGTTAAAACAGAAATCTCTCCTAATATTGAGCAGATTTCTGTCTCTGCTGTAGTTTTTACAGATTGTTTCAATTCTGCCTCTCAGGGCCACATACAACAAATAAGTCCCTTCAGCCCCTGTTCTCAAACCTGTGCTCTTTTAGCTAAATCATCCATTTCTTTAAGCTTTCCTTCCTGTAACACCCCTTCAAGACTCTTACCAGTTGAGCCATTCTTCTTTGAATACTTTTCATTTTGCCCTCTTGAAAGAACGTGTAACCCAAATAAAGTAGGAGGGCTCGTGTCACACTGAAGAAGCCCTTGTCAACAACCAAAAATGATTGAGAAGAAATTGAGATCTTTAATGAAGTTATTTTAAAAAACCCCAAAGAGTTCATTTCCTGACTCACAGCAACACATGAAATTCACATTTTCCATCTTTCTCTGTTTCTCTCTGCTTCCACTTTAGTCTTTCATCTTCCTCTACTGAAATTCTGAGACAGTTCCCCAAGCCAGCCCAGCCCAGCTCCCCTAATTTCTCCTCTTTTGTCCCCTCTTAAGCTCAGTTCTTTGTTATTGGGGCAGAGGGAAGGATGAGGTGGGTGGGAAAGTTTACAGACACATAATTAAGAAAAATCTTTGTTTTGTATGGATTTAGAATTCATCAGCGTGAATGACTGGAATTGAAGCCTGATCCATGCAAAGCAGAGCAAACCCATTTACCCTCCTTCTTCTTAGTGGACTTCTAGTAACAGAGCTCTGAATAACATTGGCTTTTGGACAGACCAATTTGCTGGTATCTCCTATTAAAGTTTCCATGAACTGAAGAGCCTTATGGAACTTATCCCGGATCTGGGGTTAAGGTGGGCACAGATCCTATAACGTCACAGATTCCATTGATTCCTGATTGAACTTTTTTGGAAAAGGCATGAGGGAAAAAGGAAGAAAAGGTTAGATTCTCATAGTCCTATTATGTTAAATTCAAGGTCCAGTTACTTGGAAGTGAAAGATCGCTTCTTTGCTTAGTTTTTTTTCCTGTCCTCCTTGTGTGTGGCTGAAGGGCAGAAATACTCTGGTAATCCCCAACAGACCCCCTCCAACCTTCCAACCTTAGCCCCAACCCACCTTGTTTGCCTGGACTATTGTAGTTCCCAGAAGTCAATTTTGGGTTTGAGGGCGGCACTATTTTTGGATCCCAATCTAATAGGGCGCCCTGCTCCTGCTGCCCAGAATGTGGGGGCTACCTTGGGGGTGCTCTCACGGGCCCTGTGGTTTTCTCCTTCACTTGTTTTGGGTGGTGGGCTGATCAGTGATTTCCTCAAATAGTCCTCTGTACCCTACATCTGGCAGAAATTCCTCCTGTATTTTGATCAATTAATGAGACCATTCCTGAGATACGTCCTTATTTTTAAAACGTCTTTGGTCATTTTAAACAGGAGTCTGGGAATGAGAAGAATTAAACCCATGGACACAAATGGATATCTTGAACTAGAACTCGAAGTTAGATTTTACCCACCCTGGGTGAGGCAGGATGGGAACAAATGGTGTGCTGGGCTGGGGCCGGTCATTTTGATGATCATAACGTTTGCTCTCTGCACATTCCGAAACATTTCTGCACACATGATTTCATTTGATTTTTACAACAGATTTGAATAGGATAAGTTGCAATTATTAACTGTACTCTGCTAATTCATAGCAAAATGTTCAAAAAAGTTTAATAACTTACCCGAAAGTAGAGGACTCGTGAGCCTCTCAGATCTTTTGCCTTCTAAGACTATCCTGCTAGGTGTTGGGATGCCATCCTTTCTAGTGCCTCAAAAGTACCTGTAATAATATTTCCTTCTTGTTTTTTTAAAACGTACTCATTTTTTAACCTAAATAAATATGTTTAATGAGAAAACTTCAAACCGCTACATTAAATAAAAATCAAATACCACTTGCTCTAACTGGAAAGTAATAATGAAAATAAAAAAAGGAGAATGAAGTGGGTCCTTATATTTTAGCTAAATTTTGATTCCCATTGATGTCTCTGAGCCTAAGTTCTGCTCTTTCTTTGTTAAAAAGGGGAATTTTAGCATATTTTTAGAGAGGTGTTGAAGTCATATGGGATCCAACTGAGACTTTCTCCTTTATGTCATCTGAAGGACTGAAACAGAATTGGGAAAGGAATAACTTTCTCAGCATGTAAATCAGTGTTATTCAATATTGTGTCCATGTAGAATTCTTTCACACATAATCTAAAAATTCTTAAGTTGTTTCACTGATAAACACTATAGAATACCATAGTTACATAATGAAGGAGTGAACATTGACTGGGAGTCAGATAGTTCTGGTAGACTATATAGATATCAGTAATGGTTGTGCTAGCTAGTTCTGTTCCATAAATCAATATGAATCTATTTAGCCACTCAGCAACATTTAATGAACACCTACTATGTGCTGGCCCTGCAAAGATGAATAAGACCCAGTCTCATTCCTGAAAGAAGTTTGTGGTCTCATGAGTATTATCCGTGGTGTGAACTTCTAAGTTCTCCAATGTGAGGTATACATTCTCAGCCTTGCCTGAGCATGGGGCGGGGAAGGCTCCACCCGTGTGTTGCTACCTGAGCTGGCTATTAAAGGATATGGGTTTAACTGTTCTGGATCTCCCAGGAGAAGTACAGCTTCCACAAAGTAACAATGGTAGGAAAAGGCCTGCTTGTCTTGAGGAACAGCTAGTGTTTTTGGTCTAGCTAAAGTGTAGAGCCAAAAGGAAGAGAGATGGGTAGGGTAGGGAGGCGTCGGAAAAGGAGACAGGGGTGATAGATCCAAACCAGTTTGAGAAGAGCTTTGAATCCCTTGCCAGGGAGTTTGGACTGGTCCTGTAGACAGTAAGGAGCCATCCAGAATATGTAAGCAGGGTAATGACCTGCTCAGACATGCATTTTAGAGAGGTCACTCTGGTAACAGCAAGGAGAGATGAGAGGAGAGAGTAAGATGTCAACACAGATGTCTCCTTGGGATGCCAATATTAGCTTAAGTTATTCCATGCAAATTCCATTTGTTAGCTCTCCTTGCCCATGTAAAGAGTTTTGGCAGCCGCCACTCTGGCCAGAACGGATGATGTCTGAACGGAGACTCTTTGCTTTGGCCTTGGCAAAGTTGCTATGGGATTCTTACTATTGTAAAACTGCTTCATAAAAGTGGTCTAGTCCATGTGGGCTGTTTCAAGGGCAACTTAGAAAAAAACAATATCGGGTGCCTGGGTGGCTCAGTGGGTTAAGCCTCTGCCTTCGGCTCAGGTCATGATCTCAGGGTCCTGGGATTGAGCCCCGCATCAGGCTCCCTGCTCAATAGGGAGCCTGCCTCCTCCTCTCTCTCTCTCTGCCTGCCTCTCAGCCTACTTGCTCTCTCTCTCTCTGTGTCAAATAAATAAATAAAATATTAAAAAAAAAAAGAAAAAACAATATCCATCGGGCGCCTGGGTGGCTCAGTGGGTTAAAGCCTCTGCTTTCAGCTCAGGTCATGATCTCAGGGTCCTGGATCGAGGCCCACATCGGGCTCTCTGCTCGGCAGGGATCCTGCTTCCTCCTCTCTCTCTGCCTCTCTGCCTACTTGTGATCTCTTTCTCTCTGTGTCAAATAAAGAAATAAAATCTTAAAAAAAAAAGAAAAAAAGAAAAAACAATATACATCTCACAACTAAGCATTAATAAGGAATTTAGCCTTCTTTTGAATGAATACATTGAGTGATTAGGGGCTGTGTGTGTGTGTGTGTGTGTGTGTGTTTGCAGTTCCCTCAACTCACTGATGGACACATAAGATGAGGATCCACACAGCATGACAGAACAAGGAGATGTACAGAATTATCTAGCCCACTTTCCCGGGGAACCTGAGACACGGCACAGGTCCTTGATTACCATAGATGCTCAGGAGATTGGAGCATAGGTAGTACTGTTTCCCCCACACCGTTTAAGCTGTGAGTTAACAATTTATTTTTCCTCTAGTATTTTTTATTATTCCTTCCCACGTACTTTAGGAAGAAATACAATTTTAACTGAATAGATTGCTGAGTAGACTCAACCTACCCATTCTTGTATTACATTGGTAATGATAACATGATACATTGTAAAGTGAACTGGGCACTTAATTGAAAGTTGGAATTTAAGACTTGGTTTAGCCAATTGTGATATATGTCCTCTGGGACAATTCATTTTACCTGTCAGAGACTCTGTTTCCCCATCAGTAAAATGGATGTTTGGACTATCCAGGACAGCAGATAGCTTTCCTTGTATGTGCCACCTTCAGAGGCTTGGTAATGATTGGCTAGAGTGGTGGTTCTCAGCCTCATAAGGAGTCTTTTGAGGCTTTTTCTTCCAAGTCACCCCATCCCCATGTAATTCTAATGCTACAGGTGTACTGTATGTCTTTTTTATGTACCAGAAGGCAACAGATCATTGTAATATCTAAAATTGTTTTTATTTTCCTAAGACCAAGTTTTGGTCCCTTGGGTGGTGTATTGGCTGGTGGAGAATGTATGGGCCAGAGGGCTCCTGCTGCTGGGGATTGTGTGGCTGCAGTCACGTTCAGCAGGAAAGAGGGATGGGTGATGTCTGCCATAGTCATGGGAAAGGTGAGCAGCAGGATATGGACTTTGTATTGGGCGAGATGGTCTGCGTAACTTTTACCACTTGAACGCTCTGAGATCCCATGCTCAGTATGTAAGCTCTATCTCTCCAGCTGAAACGAATTATTGTTTTTAACACTTAATCTGTTGGGTGTTGAATATATGTTGATATAACTCCCAAATCTGAAAAAAAACCCCTCAAAGTAGTCAATTAAATAGTAATAAAAAGATAGGTCATATTTGTGGAATATTTTATTTGTAATCCTTAATACTTTCTGGGTAATTAAAATGTTCTAAGATATGCTTATATGCCATTGTGACGTATTAGAAACTATTCACTTTCAACCTTGCAGATTTCCAAGATAAGTTTTGGAGGCAGAAGTGTCTGTTTCACAATAGAATAGCTATCAGATGATTTGTTCAAAGAACTTCCAATACCTATATGAAAGCAAGCCCCTGAGCCGGGTTGAGGAGGGGCTCTTTTTATATATATATATACATATATTTTTTTAAGATTTTGTTTATTTATTTGACAGAGAGAGAATCACGAGTAGGCAGAGAGGCAGCAGAGAGAGAGAAGGAAGCAGGCTCCCTGCTGAGCAGAGAGCCCGATGCAGGGCTGGATCCCAGAACCCTGAGATCATGACCTGAGTTGAAGGCAGAGGCTTAACCCACTGAGCCACCCAGGTGCCCCGAGGAGGGGCTCTTTATAATAAAAAGTCCTGGGAATAACCCCCACATCTTTCTGTTGGATAATTTGTTGTATTCAAAGCCTACTTTGAGTCAGGAATTGTAATGTTGGGGGTGGAAAGATGACCCACTGTTGAAGAGCTTGGAATTTGGTGGAGGCTGTCAGTGAAAGTAGCTAGTGCAGCCGAGCCACATTAACGTGGCCACACAATGAGGTCACATCCCTTTAACACCTGTTGCTATTGGCTTGAAACTTTGTTGGCTTTGATGGCCAACATGTCTCTCCCTTGAAGCATTCTCATTTGGTTCTCACAGTTCTTTTGGACACAGGATTGTGTAAATAGATAAGCCTCCAGAGTAGACCTGTTATGACCTCTTTGCACTTTGCTGTGTACCTTCTCTGATTGCCAGTCACTGCTCCATTAAGCATGGACATCCTCAGCTGTTCCCTGGTCTTAGGAGATGGCCCTCCTTTCTTCTTTATCATTTTGCCCACGTACGGAACAATCTCTTCTCTTAATTTATTACCACACACTTGAACCTAGATAACAAATTTTGAAGACAATTTCATTGAATGATGGGGATGACAGGAGATAAGCACAAGCAGAAAATATTCAAAAATTGTTGTTTCCTGTGTCTGCTTTCAAGGTCTATAGGTCTAGGCTCACTCTCTGTAGGCCTCTGAATGGTCATTGCCAATCCTACCTATATCAAAGAGCCCCTTTTACTTTCTCTAGTGGAGTCCCTCTGACCTACAGTATCATTTCCTTCAACAGAGTCTAGATTTCAATTTATGAAGGCCCGGAGTGAGAAGAGAGTTTTCTTCCCTTGTCCCCCTCTCACTGACCAGTATGCCTCTTTAGTCTTCACATCTTGTCCTTCTTTTGAGTACCACGTAGTACCACATAATGTACCACAAGGACATCCAGTCTTTTACAGAGGGAATTCTGCCCTTGGGCCTATGGTCCTTAAAAGACCATCATATCCAAATGCAATATTTGATCATTATTTCACAAAGCCTAGGCTGTGGTTTATCTTGAATAACATCATATCCAAGTCCAAGATGACTTAAACATAGTCTAATCTCAACTCTGTCTTAAACTAAAGACAAAGTCTTCCCCATTTTTCCTGCGGTTTTTTTTAGGTCTGTACTCCCACTCTCATGTGAGAAAATTCTAGAAAACACACACACAATTTGCCAAGAAGAAGCACTAATACACAATCATAGAAAAGATTAAAACTAAAGAAACGTTTTCTCTAAAGAAGCTATGAAGTCTGCAGAGATATAGCTATGTTAAAACAAACATCTAACTTATATACCAAAGAATTCTTTACTTCTTAGTGTAAACATTTACATTCAGATTAATGGTGACTTCATTTTTCCTCAAATATAATAGTAGGGTATATTGCTTTATATCTGGGTAGTTAAAGGGTCCACTGGATTCATTTTTAAAGAAAAAAGGACAAAGGGTAGTGTGACCCAAAGGTAAATTCAATCCTTTAACTCCTAGAAGATAAAAACTACTGAAAACGTTTTGCAGATTTTGTTTTTCGGCATCAAGACCCATTAAAAAAAAAATCTTAGGATCCAGTTCAGCAAGAGAATCCCATTACCTTAGAGCAGGTATCGACAAACATTTTCTCTAAAGGGCCAGATAGGAAATATTTTAGGTTTTGCAGGTCATTTAGTCTCTGCCAAAATTACTCAACTCTGCCACTGTGGTGCAAAAGTGACCATAGACAAATAAGTGGGCATAGAAAAATAAATGAGCATGGCTGTATTCCAAAAAAAAACCCAACACTTTATTTAGAAACACTGAAATTTTAATTTTTTTATAGGTCTCAGGTAACACATAATAGTATTCTTATTTCCACTTTTAAAACCGTGTAAAGGTATAAAAACTAGTTTTAACTTGTAGGTCATACATCTATAGGGGGCCAGCCAGATTTGGCCCACAGGCTTTAGTTTGCAGACCTGTGCACTAGGGCCCTGTATTACCTTATGAAATGATATACTTATATTATAGTAAGTATTAACATAGAGGGAAACACAGAGCACTTTGGGACCATGCAGAACAAATAAATGCAACTTGGAAGAATCTCTACCTTTTTAGACTTTGTGTGTGAATCAAAACACATCTAATTCCTTCAAAGAGCATCCTGGAATCTTTTGTCATTTCAGTGTGTTTCCCCTTGGAAAAAGACAACTTCCTACACATCCAAAGCGGGGAAAAAGATTTTGGAAGGCTTCCGGCTATCTGTACTCAAATGGGAAAGACATTTTTGATAAACTAGGCAGAAATAAGGCAGACTGAGTGTCTCCAGATGGTTCAGCTTGTATTTAATGGAGACCCGTGTTTTAGTTTTGCCATTCCGAGAAGTGTGACCAGTTGTCCTAACGTCTAGGGGGCACTTCTGGGGTTGAGGCGATGGAAACCTAGTTGCGTGGGTGCATGTGTGTGAAAAGGGACTTTAGATGAATGGATGATAGATGAATCTCAGAAGATTGTCTAGTCTTGAGGCAAGAATAATTTATCTTTTCTTCTTTGTAGTCTATTTGCCTCTTCTCATCCTTGGTACAGGGCAGGCACTAAAAAACAATTCACTGAATGTAGCAAAAATGAGCTGAGTGCATTAGTGACCATGACTAAATGGGAATGCTTTCATTTTAAATACCTAACCTGTGTCCAAGAAGGTTCTTTGGACATTTGCACATTCCCTGATTGAGGGGAGGGATCTTCTGGGGTTCACCAAGTCTCATCCTTCTTATTTGAGAGATTAGAGAGAACCTGGTTCCTGGTTGTGTTAACTGGTCTTCCCTTGGCTAGACAGTCAGCAGCCTTGTGTTTTTAGAAGTAACTCTTGTGCACACCTACCTACCTACCTGCCTAGCCTGACCTATGACTCACCCGGGCTCGGGCCAAGGTGCTGTCAGGCTAAGGGCCCATTTCTGTGAATGTGGATTCAAGTTTGGGGTGGGAGATGGGAATGTAGAAAGGCTTCCAATGCAGGCTTTGGAGGCTGGCTGGGTGAACTCGGGGCAAGACCCTTAATCAGGTATCATCCGAGGTCATCTGGTCCAACCTCTTCATTGTTTAAGTGAGGAGGCCAAGGCCCAGGGGGAAGTGCCTGGCTCAAGTCCCCATGCATATTACTATAAGAGCTGGCTTCCAACTAGCCTCTGTGTTCCCAGTCTAAGATTCTTTGAAATTACCCATTTAATGAATGAATCAATTAATTAATCAGACATCACTGAGGCCTACCACGTGTCTGGGCTTCTGCTGGACACTGGGGGATTCATATGACTCAGGTGTGCACACTGTCTTCTTAGATCCTGCAGTCTGGGATCTGGAGGCAGAGTGTGGCAGTAACGGTGCCAGCTTGGGCTTCTTGTAGATTTAGGTGTGAGCTGCATTTCTGTCCCTTTCCAGCTATAGAACCAGAAAAAGGAAATGCACATGAACATCTCATAAAACCGTTGGGAAGATTTAATAAAGCAATTCATGGAAAAACCCTTAGCATAAAGTGTATTACCTAGAAAAAGCTCAATAATTTGCAGCTGTTAGTATTCTCTTGGAGACACTCAGCCCTTGGGCCAGTCAGCTCCCCCCGTAACCATATTTAAGTGCAGGATGGCAGGCAAAATATTTGGAGAAAATCTGACCAAAAAAAAAAAAAAGGAAGAAATAAAGATAGTGTAAGATGATCTCCTTTGTCGCAGATAAGTTTGATTCGAATGTCTCTACTGAAAAGCGAAAGGTCATTTTCTGCCTCCTTGTGGAACTGGGGGCGAGGAGGAGGGATTGCCATGATGAGATGAAAAAGAATTTCATCAACGTGGAGATAGTGGTATCCATTGTTTCCGTGGCAAGTTTAGGCTGTGTGTCAATTCTGCCACATTTGCTTCGTACTTTTCACACCGAGACATCGTTTCTTTCCTAAATAGAGACTGGAGTCACGTGATCCGGCTGACTGCTGTCCCAGCCCTGCCCCTGATCCGGCCATCTCGGGGGGCTCCCCCAGAGCTGGGCCCGGGCTCCAGGCTGCTCCCTGCCGACTGGCTGGCAGAAGCAGGTCACTGCCTCTGAGGCACTTTCCCGATCTCGTTTGCAGCCGGAGTCCCATGGGGTGCAGCTCACCCTGGTTTCATGTAGTGTTGCAATCGAAACTATTGAATCTCAAAATGGAATATAATTAAGGCTGGGTTAATAAAGCGTGTTCCACTCGTAGCCAGGAAAGGGTGTCATGTTTCTCCTTGCAGCTTTAGGCAAGGAAACTTAATCTGCAGCTTTGTCAGGGCAGACTGAATCAGAGGTGTGTCATCGAGCGGAAAGCCTCTTGTTTTACTTGTTGCAGTCCCTACACGGCCGGCCTCCTCTGGGTGGATTTGTCCTGAGCACACAGAACCCAGCCCGTGGCAGGGCCCTGAAGGAGAGGCCCTGGTAGAGGAGGAGTTAGGAGACGCTTGCTCTGTGCTGGGTCCTGGAAACGCTCCAAGAGAAGGCTGCTCTGAAGTCCAGGAGTCTTCGGGGGCACAGGGCTGGAGGGCTGCGAACGAAAAAGGAGGTTGGTGTCGGAGAACACTAGGGCTCCAGAATAGCTTCCAGCGAAGGCTTCTTGCCCTCGGCCCCATATTTTTTGCTGGTTTGAGTCCTTCTCCTTTCCTGTTTTCCTCCAGCAACATTCTACTCCTCATTCTTCAGTACTCAGGATCGCCGCCCTGATGTCCTGAGCAGGCATGGTAATGCAGATTCCTGCTTCCTTCGCACCGGAGACTACCGTATCAGCAATATTTAGCAGTGATGGCCCCTGACTTTGTTTATTATGATCTAGGTTCTGTGCTGAGCCCTGGTATATGTTTTCTAATCCGATCCTCTTGACAGCTCCCATATTATGGATGAGGGAACTGAGGCTCAGGGAGGGAATCTGCATTTCTCAGGGACATAGAGTGTGTGCATTCATTCAAAAGATGTTTATTCAACACCTAATACATGCCAGGCACTGTTTTAGGTTGTTCTGAGGTACATCTCTGAGCAAACAGCCAAAAAATCTCTGTCCTCGTAGAATTTATATTCTAGTGGTGCGTGCGTGTGTGTGTGTGTGTGTGTGTGTGTGTGTGTGTGTGTGTACAAACAGGGAAGTGATATAGCATGTTGGAAGGGGACAAGTGCTACGGAAAATTGCAAATGGCAGGCCGAAAAGGAATTTGAACCCAGATCCCCCCTGTGCCCGGCACGCTCTTAACCGCCACTCAGTTATGTTACCTCTGGTTCTGGGATCTTCTAGGAATGATCTCTCTACTTCCCAGACTCCTCTCCTAGACTGTAAATTTCTCCAGGGCAGGACCTGTCCTTAATCAGCTCCCTATCCTGGTACACAGCTCAGTGCCTGGCATGGAGTCAGCATTCAATGAATGTTTGCCCAGCATGTGAACGAGTGAGTGACCATGCGATGACACAAGAACCTTCCGGAAAGTACTAATTTCCCAGGAGGCTGGCCAGTCCTGGAGGCTGGGCTCTGCCACAAATGGGTCCTGTTACCTCAGGCAAGTGTTGGAGCCCATAAAATCTGCAGAATGGGAAGAAAATAATGACTGTTTTTGACTTCCTTGTAGATACGTCATGAAGATTAATGAGACAGTATGTGCTCAAAGACATTCGTTTCTTCGAAGACAGGGACTTGTGTTTTTCTCAGCGGTATGCTCACTGTTCAAAATTCCAGTTAAGGAGCTGGCGTGGTATTTTCATGGTATTTCCCAGAGAAATAAAGTGTTTTACTAGCAAGGTTTCTGAGCAGGTTTTACAAGCTGCCTCTTCTAGGCTGTGGGCCTATGCAAAGGTTTGCTACCATTTGGAGCAATTGTGAAAGCACATTTTCCCTCGTTTGCCAAAGTGGGCTCTAAATCGGCTCAAACCAGGTTTTTATGGAAGCTTGTCTCTTACTGTGAAAGTAAAAACTCTGGTTTTTATTTGACGGAAGTCCCATTTGTTGCTTCTAGAAGGGCAACTATCAGAATGCTTGTCGGCCAAATCCCAAATATAAGCCACCAGGAAAAGCGGCCTTGGATCCATGTTCCCTAGGAGAGAAGGGCAGAGTCCTCGGCCAGTGGAATAGAAAATGGGAAATCTCAGGAATGTCAAAATAGCACGAAGGCTAAACGAGAAAGTTTGGTTTTATTCTCTTTTGTTGCTGACAAGTCAGCATCCAAACCTGTTGGGTCACTCCCACACGCAGAATGCAGGAGGAGGCCTTCTTGGTATTTTCTTGTTCACCTGACACTGTGTCCTTAAGCATAATGAACTCGGTTAACTAAAAGCATTGCCAAGATTCTATTTGAACACTGGCAAACAGGTCATCACTGTAACATTTGCTTGATATGGACAATATGTATTCTCAGGAAGGGGCAGCGCTGTTTCCTGGTGGGGAAAATCCCCTAGTATGACTCAACAAAGACAGGTAATAATAGTTTGGATTTCTCTGAGTGTCTCTCCTCTAAGAGTTCAAAGGTCTCTTATCTGGTTTATCGTGGTCATCTCTATGACTCTGTTGCGATGGCAGAAGCAGGTGTTATCATCCCTATTTTGGAGAAAGGAAAGCTGAAGCACATTTTGGTGAGTTGACCCACTTCATGTTGAGGTCTCTTGGTTCAAGTTGAAGTCTCCTACCTGATACAATAGTCGTTAATAAACTTAGAGTAGGCACTGCAGACCCAAGCAGGCTCATGCTAGGCACTATATATATATGCGGTAGCTCATGTATTTCACAAATAAATAATCCTACTAGAAAAGCATTATTATTGCCATTCGCTGGTTTAAATAGATTATATCCAAGTTGACTAGTAACTTGCTGTGCCACTACTTACATAATCTTGTATCCAAGTTCAACCTCTTTGTTTACATCCAGATGCCTCCTCTTATGGAAGGACAGAGTTGGCTCTGATTTTGTCAGAGCTACGTTGCACCCAGGCTTGGGTTGAGATGTGGGTGCCTTAGGCAGTTAATTTGGCATTTACTTGTATCAGTGTTTAAAATATATTTGCTCACCATTTATTTGAGTGGGAGAGGAGAGAAACTGATTTTCTATTGAATTGATTTCTTTTCTCCTTACATTTAAATTTAAAACGAGGAATTCATTACATGCATGGATGCTAATATAACATTTTAATGTGTTTAGAGAGTCCAGTTGTGCAGTTCACAGTTTTCCCATCACTCATAATTGGACAGTATAAATCACTTGCATTCAGAAGGATAAAGGTAACTTCCAAGAATATAGTTGCACAGTCTCAATTCAAAAGGAGTTTAAAAATGGCTTTTCCTGGTTGGCCTTTTGGCCAAAGTTTCCCACTTTCCTATTTCTCATTCTCCCTTCAGCTTCTTTAGCCTGATTTTCTGAACCAGACCTCTTCTTGGGAAGCCCATTGAAGGGATTAAAATTTAAACATTTCACAAAGTCACTTGTTGCCAGTAAATGTCATGACCCCAGGTATGATTTGGTTTCAGATTTTCTTCTGGCTTCCCGGAATAATCACCTGGTTGGTCTCAGGCTTGGTGGCCTGACCATTGTTACACCGATCAACCTCGTAATAAAGCTAACCAACAAAGATAGAGGGTGACCCCAGTGAGCAGTGGTTATAAATTTCTAATTGAGGGTGTTCTTTCTCAATGAAAGTAGAACGAAGTTATGTCATACCAGTTTATGTAAGTGGAAACCTGAGGTTACTGCCACTCTATTTTGACTTAATTCCTGTACTGTTTAAAATTTTGTGGTGGAAACTTCTGGTTGTATCTTTATCTTCTTTCCTCCACGAGCATCACAGAGGACCTCACATTCCAGTTTTCTTACAGCTGGATGGTTCACTGACTAGTTTTGGCCAATGGGCACTGAGTTTAAGTAATACATGTCATTTCTGTCCAAAAGGTTTTAAAGGGAACTCTCCTTCCTTTCTATGGCAGTGCTGAACCCTGAAGCCACGCATTAAGGTAGTAGTGTTACTACCTTGCTCTTCTGCCAGGCGGGTTCCCTGAATGACCAAATGGAGCTGGACTGTCTGGTGATCTGCCTTAGACGTGTGCTATGACCAAGAAGGAGTCCTTTGTGGTGTTATGTGCTTGAGATTTTCGGGGATCTATTTTAACAGTTTCAGCGATGAGGACACTTGGCCTCCAAGAGATGATGTTAGTTCTCTAAAGTCTAAGAAGATGGTGATGTTGGGTTTTGAATCCTGCAGAGTGTGATACCATAGGCCATGCTTCGCCTCAATATGTTGCTCTGCCTCTCTAGAAGGGAGAGGAAATGAATCCCGGAAGTACGTTGGTGAACGCAGAAGCAAAGCAGATGGAGTTGGGTGGTTTGGAGGCATGGTAACTCCAGCTCCACAATGGAGCCTCCTCCCCAGTGACCAGAAGGCTCTCATCTGCTCGGGTCTGTGTTGGCTCTCTGGGCAGCCCTACATGAGCTCTAACGTGTTCTTCTTTTAGGGTTGTTTTTTTCTAGACTAGTACACATTCTTTAGAGAGGAGTACGAGTTCAGATTCAGAGTGTTGGAAGGTTAACTTAACAACCCTGACAAATGGAGCCGTAACAGTCATACTTTGAATATACTGCATTCAAAATTGAGGCTGAATAATATTGCATGGGGTGCTTTGAATTACAGAAGCAGACAGACCCCCTCCCTTCTCTTCACCAGCTTCTCTTCCACAATGGTTACTCACGTGGATTGGTGTATATCTTTACTCATCATTGCATGGCTGTGTTCTGTTCCCCCAGCTTTGAGTTGGAAGGTGAGTCAAATTGACTGGGGAAGATGGCAGTCTCTTGATGCTATGGGGACTTTCCTGACTGACCGACGTTTTTTCAGGAGTAACAGACTCCGAATGGGAGCTCCTCTCCACAGACTGCAGTGCACAGAGCCGAGGCAGAGGCCAGGAGAGCACGAGGAGGGGCTCAGAGGGGCTTTGCAGCCACCCTGTCCCTGAGGGTCTGGGGGGTGGGCTGTACCTGAGCTGGGCCATGTGGCTGGGCTTGGAATGTTGAACAAGAATTTCCCAGGATAAGGACATGGGGAAGAGGTTTCTTGGGGAGAGAATAGTCTGCACAAAGGATGATGACCTGAGAGACCTGGATGTTTAGGGCAGTAGTTAACAGATTCATGTGTCTGGAAGTCAGGGTGCCCGGGGAGACTAGAAGATGCTGGAGGCCCTGTCCTCTCCGCAGTAGCCAGCAAGGGCTCAACCAAAGTGAACGTTCAATCATAATTTGTTGCTGGAACACCTTAGTGATAGGCGAATGAAGGAAAGACCTATGCCCCGAACCCCTCCGTTTATCAGTACCCTCTTAGATCTTACTGGTCTTTGCTCATCATCTGATGAGTTAGACCTGTGTCTTCACAGAGGGGGACCTTTCCCCTCACTTTCATCCCTTTTTGTAGTTCTTTCTGTTTATAATTCCAACATAATCCATCTATCTTTTTTTCTTTTGGTTTCTTTGTTTCTCTGGTTTTAATGGAAAAAGATCTAGCTTTGGAGTGGAAGCCTTGGGCTCTAATCCTACCTTCTGCTATTTCCTGGGAGCGTAAAGTTTTGCAATTCACTTGATCAACTGATGTGTCGATTTTATCTTCTATAAATGGGAATAATACTGCTTATCTCACAGGAATACTGTGAGGCTGAAATGTACCACACTGATGCTTCTCACTGTATAGTCTGCAGATGTTTGATAGACGTCATAAGAAGGTGAAGGAGAAACATCTGTCCTGTGGCTATCTGAGTGGAGGAACGTTTAGGTTGGGCACAGTATATAACATTCTCAAACTTTCAATATGGTAAAATATCTTATGATCCCCAAAAGGGGAGGGTGGTGGGCAGGGTGTATGAAATGCAGGATTTTGGTGGCAGGCACTGTTTATGGCCTACCTGTAAGAACCCCTACTTCTCGTGGCATCAAATATGCCCAGCCCCTCTACAGCTGATCCCTGGCAGTTCAGGGTTTGGTGTTGTAGCTCACTTAGCCCTGCTTATTATGTAGGCTGCAAGCCAGGAGGTGATGTTTGAGCAGGGCCTTGTGCGATGAGTAGAAGCTTCCATGAAGCCCCAAAGGGGACCTAGGGTCCTCTAGAATGTGCAAGGCCTGGAATAGCTCATCATGTCATGGTTTGTGTGTGAGTGGGGCCCCAGCTTTCTCAGACCTTTGTCTCGGATCTGAGTAATGGGGCTCTGTGAAAGTATGGGGTGAGAGGTAAATGACATAAATCATTCGCTTCCTATTCTCCAGTGACAGCATTATTTGCTCACAAGATCATGCCCTGTGACCTCCCTCTGTTATAATTGCGTGCCGTGTTTGGGGAAACGGGGCGATCCCCAGGCCACCTCAAGGCGCACCCTAATCCTCTTTGCCCAAATGACACAGGGAGCAGTCGGGAGGAGAAGCTCTCCAACAATAGCGGAGGCGTTCTTTGGACTTGACTCTTCCACTCAGACACTCCCCGGTACCACCCCCGGGATGTGGGCGTGAGCATCTCCCAGTTAGTGTCTCCCCGAGAGCTCCAGCCCCACGACGTTAGCAGCCGCCGCTTGCACTGCCTTCCGTCCCTGTGGCTAAGAGCTGACAGGCTTGCCGAAAAATACCGACCCAGCAAGCCAGTGGGGGTGACAAGTGCACCTGAGAGTCAAGTGCAAAGACAAGATCGTGCCAAAAAGATCCCACACGCTGCTGACTCCCAGGGCAAAAAGGAAAGGTGAACTTGGGCCCTCTCGAGCAAACGAAAGGTGATTCACTCTGCTGCTGCAGGGTGCACCCTTGCACTGCAACCAGCAGATCCCTCTCGGAGCGAATTTGCCCTGACCACCCAATCTGGGTCAGGTGTCCTCCTCTAGGTGTAACCCATTTTCTAGCACATTTTCTTATGAACACCTGCCCCATTCGTCCGGTCCCTTCACTCCACCGTGCGCTCCCTCCACCCCGAGGGCCTCCGTTTCCATTTACCACCTGAAAAGAAGTGCTGGGTAATCGAGGGAATACATTTACTTAAAACAGTTCGGCAAAATTCAGCCTCGGTTTCTGAGGTTTGGTAGCCTCAGCAGCACTCTCCATATTCCTTTATTGCTCCAAGCGACCACAGTTTGAACTTTTAATCTAGGGCTTGATGTCCTATTGCAGAAAATAGTTCCCTCGTCATTTCTAAGAGGCCCAGGACCACGCTGTTGCTCGTGTCTGCCAGGCTCCGCCTCGGAGAAGGCGTAATGCAAAGCCATTTCACACGCCGGCTTCCGAAGTGGCCCTCACAGTAACCCTCAGGCCAAGAAGAAGCCATCATTCTGTTTGCAGACTAGGTACCTGAGGCTTCGGGAGACCGGCCACCTGCTCTGCCCAGCATTACAGGTGCGTGGGCCGCTGAAACTTGCCTTCCGCTTCTCCTAAGGCTAGTTCGGTAGGCTCCATTTTGCTGATGCACCCAAGTCAAGAGTAGTTATGGCCCACTTATTCATGTAATAATAAATGTGACTAATTCTTCATTTTTGCTTTCTTGATGGTTATTATTCTTTAACAGGCAAGTAAGCTGCTTTACAGAAATGCACCAAAAGGAAAATTATTGCTGTCCTTTAGATGAAAGAGGAAGCGATTTGCATAGCACTGGTGGCGATGTGGTCAGGCTCCCTTCCATTGCCCCAGCGATGTTTGATGTCTCACTGTTCCTATGTCTTGAAACGTTCTTCCCAAATCTTCCTGCGTTAGGTAATGCTGCTGACAGCCTTGGAATCTCAGCAGGAGGATACGGTATGAAAATAAAATTTAGAAGTATTTCCTTCTCAAAATTCAAAAGATCGGGAGGAGGGAAAGATCAAATACTTGAGTAAACATGGCAGAGCAGAACAGTTATAGCACATTATAATTCCGGGATTTCTCTTTTTTCTTGTAGCGTTTGTCAGATTCCTTATTTCATGCTCATGCTTGTTACTGAACATTATTGCCTCTGAATGTCCTGATCACATGCTGAAACCAACCTGACCACCCAGCATGAAATTTTTACCTGGGATTCAAGGCATGAGATGAACCCCCTTTCAGAGCTCCTTGCCAATTTCTGCACTGGCTTTGGGGTGACCGATCTGGAAGCAGCAGTTAGCCGACTCTCTCCCATTTTCACTCACTCCAAGGACTAGGCTCTACCTTTATCCCAAGCGGTCCTAATGAGAAGCTTTAGGGATGGCCTCTGATACTATGTTTTTTATATGCTGTTTTCTGGGTGAAACCAGGGGGGAGCACTTTCTAAATCCAATGGAAACTGTGAAGAGTCCTCCCATCCCTCCTCAGGGCCCTGGACTGGCAGCAGCTAAGTGAGAGCTCAAAGGAATATGCAGGTTGAGGTCATTTCTGCTCCCGAGCCTGATTTCTGCTCAAGGAGAGGAGAAAGAAGTCCTCTCGGGCCTAAGCTGGCAGCCAGGCTGGGAAACAACGAGGCCCCTCTCCCCTCAGGCAGCCTCTTGTGGCTGGAGGGCCCGAGCCCCACCGCGGAGCCGGGAGTCACTCCCCAGACCTCCCTGGCAGTTCAAGGGATCCGTCGGCAGCCGAGCACAGAGTGTAGTGGGAACCTTCCCAGCAGCTTTGATCCTAAACCATGTGTGTTCTTGGACTGGCTTGCAGTGGAAGGAGCAGAATAATAGCAGTGAGGCCCAAAGCACCCTAGGGGGACGGGAATCCTTTCTCTCTTGGAGCCAAGGGTGAGGAATCTCAGGGCCAAGAGAAGCCTTGATGGCTGTCCAGTCTGGCCTTCCCTAGCCTGCCATGTGGCATCCGGCTTGCATACCTCTGGAGACAGGGAGGGCTCCGCTTGATCCCTCCCGTCTCGACAATCCCAGCCTATCAGCAGCCTGACTCTCTGATGGCTTTCTTCGGTTCAGTGAAATCCAACAAACTTGTACTGACAACTCTGGGCCACGCACTGTGCTAAGCACTGGGAACATGGCAGTGAACTTCCAAGATAGCCACCCCTTGGTGTCCTCAATGCAACCATCCTACTTCCTCTTCCCTTCTATACCTACGTTAATATTTGAAAAACAGGGGTCACGTCTATAAGACCCAGTTCGTCTTTGCTGTAGACTTATCCTCCTATGTCTGGTGCTCTACTCGTGTTCCTCTTTGTCTATATCCTCCTGAAATTTGCATCCAGAAGGGAACACATGTGAGCTGCCTGATATGGAAGAGGCAATACTAATTTTCATAATGTAGCTCTATAGTGAGACCATGCCTTGGTACAACATAGTCAGAATGTGGATCACATTATTGATTAGAGATGCAACTGAATTTTGGGTACATATGAAAAATATCAGAAAGAAGCCTTATCTCCTTCTCACCAGGCTGACACCCACAGTCCCAACTTCTTTGAGACCTTTTGTAAGTGACTTAATAGAAAAGTCAGTGATCAGTCTCCAAGGGAATTTTTGAGCATGCTCTGGGTTCCTCCTAAGACTTTCTCCCCAGGCCAGGATCGAAAGTTATAAATTTCTTTGCTTTAGACCCCAAATGCCTCATCCTCAATGTTTCCCAATCTGCTTTGCCCTAGTGTCTGGTCTGTCTTCCTGACAAGTACCTCCCAAGTGCATGCAGAGGTGAGGGAGGGGTAAAAGAAGTGACACTTGCTCCATCTCTCTCCCCATATAGCACAATTCCCGAGCACCTAGACACTCCTGTCCTTTCTGGCTGCAACTATACCAAGGATTCACTGGACCAAAGGCTCTGTTCTTTGGCCTCCTGCCTCTGAAGAGGAAGATGGTTCTTTCTGAGCCTTTTCTCTGCCTTGGATGGTCTGGCAGGGAGTGGGATGGTGTACATAGGGTGGTGTGTGGGGGGTGGTGGCAAGGTTCCATATCTGATTCCTCTCATGCATAAAATACAGTGCTCAGCACATAGTAGGTGCTCAGTAAATCTTTGCTGAATAAATAAATGAGGAATGAAGAAGTATTCAACAACTGATATTGACCCTGAGGACACTGGTATTCTCTCTCAGTCCTCTCTGGTCACTCTGTTTTCCTTTTAAGACCATTATCCTAATTTGCGTAATGTTATATTAGTTTCAGATGTACAATACAGTGATTCAACAAGTTCTCTGATCACCTCTTGTCTTCTGATCAGGACCAAGGGTTATTAGAGAGCCTTTCTTCTTCAGCAGGGAAGGAGCAATGAGTAACATTTATTAGGCACTTGCTGTGTGCCAGGGAACCTTTATAAAGCAGGTATAAGGACTTTTACAGATGAGAAAACTGAGTTTCTTATTGGTAAATCACTTGCCCAAGGACATAAGCTGGTAAGTGGCATGGAGGAATTTGGCTCTAAAGACATGGTTGTCTTGGGTGCCTGGGTGGCTCAGTGGGTTAAAGCCTCTGCCTTCAACTCAGGTCATGATCTCAGGGTCCTGGGATCGAGGCCCACATCGGGCTCTCTGCTCGGCAGAGAGCATGCTTCCTCCTCTCTCTCTGCCTGTCTCTCTGCCTACTTGTGATCTCTCTCTCTGTGTCAAATAAATAAATAAAATCTTAAAAAAAAAAAAAGACATGGTTGTCTTTACACTGCACCAAGTTGGTCTCTTGACAGGGCTTATGATAAGAACTGGCTCAGGCTTCTGCAGCAGGACTACAATTCTCCCCAGGCAGAGTAGGAGTTAAGATGCTTACTTTACAGAACTGGAGCTCATCCGATGTTCAAGCGATGTGATCATGACTATTGTTGAATTGGGGCTGGAAGGTCCATTCCATGTCAGCTTATGATCTGACCAGAGTGTTTTCCAACTCATCTTTATGTGGTGTCTCTTTAATAGAGTTTAAGAAACATTTCTGAATCTACTATCTCATTTCATCTTTATAGTAATCCCATAAGGTGGGCATTATTAGTATTATTGTTAATCATATACCTTATGGGAAAATAAAATCTTAAGAGAGGTTCAGTGAGTTCCTCCCCGTCTTCCCTGTCGTGCAGAAGGGTGGAGTGGTAAGGAATGCTAAGGCTCTGGAGTCACGTCTACTTACCTTGGACAAGTTGTCATCTCCGTGCCTCCATTTACTCACCCGTAAAATGGGACCATTCCTCTCATAAAGCATTTGGAATGGGTGCAGAGTGAGCACTCAGTTGAGCCTGTTTGGAAGGATAGAGAGCTGGCAAGTAGAGGACGGGGCCTCAGAGTCAGATCTGAGTCCACATACCATGTACTTTCTGCTGCCCCAGAACGTCCCTCGCCCACGTGCTAGTTTCATGATGAAAGACTCTGGCACAGCCCAGACACCGTGGGCCTCCTATGATCCTCCCTCCTACGCCAGCTCTCTAATCCCCAACTTTATTTGTTTTTAATAGATGAGGAATCCCAGAAAGGTTAGATCGCTAAGTCTTAACCTGGTTTGTGGCAACCCAGGATTACCACCCAGGGCTCCTGACTGTTACTCTTTTCATGAACCCAGTATCTAAAACTTAAGAAAGGAATGAGATACACCCCCACACAGAGAAAAACAGCATGTCTTGAATTTCATTCCTGCCTCCAGCTAACACTCATAACTCTTGTGATCGGTAATTCATTCCAACAGTTCTGATTTCTCCGAGGGTGGTTCAACATATATTAATAGTGGCAAGTAGATGCAGTCTGGAGTCTCCATGGGAGAAGCACTTTTTCAGAAGTTCTGCATGACCGGGCTGCTGTACACGCCCCTCCTAGACGGTGCCTGGAATTCCGGGTTCCACGTGTTCAGTTTCACATCCCCTTCCCTGCCTCCCGAAGGGTAGGACAAGTGCAGGCTGGGGTGGTGAGATCCACGTGTCAGATAGAGTCCCAGTGGCTCCCTGGAGGGTGTGCTGAAGAGGGCTGGCTCATGTGCTGGAATTCCCAAATAAAAACAAACAAAAAAAATCTATCATCACATTGGTGTAGAGTTTTTGCTTCTCAAGAATTGGATTTCTTGGAGCCTGTCTCCTCCCTCTACAGCGCTCAGCGTTCCCACAAGTGGGAATTCCAAGGGCCAAGAGAAGACATATGGATAAGCTTGGGAAATAACTTTGGCAATTAATATGGCCCCCTAGCATTTAACCTTAGCCCACCTTTGTAATTTTCCTTGCACGACGTCCCTTTCTTCGCCCTGTGTTCCAGCCAAAGTGAACTGCTCATCCTATCTGTGCCCCGGTGGTCTCCCTGTCTTTGCTCGGACAGGACTCTTGCCCTGGAATATTTCCCCAGAATCCCTGACCGCTTCATCTCCATTAGCCTGGTCCTACCTGGTCTTCAGGATGCAGCTCACATGCTGCCTCCTGACATCCTATCTGATCTCTGGGAGTGATGCTCCTTCTTCTTGCCGCTCAAATAGTAATTGAGTTTCCCAAGAACCAGGAACTATTCTAGGTATTTGGGGTGCCGACGTGAACAAAGATCCCTCACTTTGGAGAGTTTACCTTCTGGTGTCTCCCATAGTTTATTGCTAATGCTGGGCATATCTAGTTCTCCTGAGAAATACCATGCCACTCAAGATCAGATTCGAGTCACGTCTGATACCTCTGTTCGTCCTCTCAGTGGCTTCTGTTGCTGTTGGTATAAGTACATTAATGCTGAGCATTCCTTTGCTAGATCTTCTATGTATCCAATCTCCCTTCACGTCATTTCCCTCCTAGCATTCTCTGTTCAGCATTTTTTTTTTTGTCCCCGCTACTTACCCTGCTGCGGTGCCTTTGCATGGCTTTCCTTCTGCATGTAATGCTGTCCCTACCAGTCTCCATTTGGTCACTTTCAAATCCCAGCTGAGGCATTACTTCCTGGGCATTGCTGACTAAATTAAATACCTTGACACTTAATGATATTGTAGCTGCCATGTCACTTATCACAGTTGCCAATTTACTTGGGTCTGTGATTATTTTATTAATATCTGTTTTCTAATCCAGATGGTAAATAAATCAAGGGCAGAAGTGGTGTCTATTTTTGTTTATCATTTGAAGCCTAGCAGATAGTAGGGAGTCAATAAGTTTTTGAATGAATCAATGAATGGATATCTCCTAGCCATCATGTATGGTGGATTATCCACAGTGGGCTCGATTTCAAGCATTCTGTTCGTGGTTGTACATTTTTAGTTGTCTGGACATATGTCCTAATTTGAGTTTCAGAAGATACAGTCATCTGACTCTAGCAGTGTTCTGTGCATAGAGAAGGTACTCGATCAATATTTGTGTTGGCGAATTGAATACATAAATGAATTCAAAGTTTGGTAGAATGGGGAAGTTGGTGGGAGTGAGAGTCACCTATCAGAAGAAATTTTGTTCGAGCCAAAGCTGACAGTGGCGTGTCTCCACAAATACTAATGCACACATTACAGAAAGACTTATCAAAGGAGGCCCAGGCCTGCTGGAAGTCTGTTTATATTGTGTCAGCAAAGGATAAGGGGGATCTTCCAGCGATTGTTGCTTAAGGTATACAGCGTTTTACTAAAGACCTTGTGTAGTCAGTGTACGAGACTAGTCAAAATGGAAAATAAAGTTTTCTTTTAAGTGAAAGAAAAAAGTAACGTTGGGTGGTGAGTCTAATATCTTAGGTTTACTTAATAAAGAAAAACTGTCGTTAGTTTGCAAAACACGTTAAAATACATTGGCTTGTTTTTATTGTTATAATATCCCAGAGAGCGAGTGGTATCATTATTTTATTTATTTATTTGTTTGTTTGTTTGTTTGTTTGTTTATTTCGGATGAGGAAATTGAGGCTTAGATCTCTATGCCCAAGGACATGGGGCTATCATATCAGGCAGGATTGTCTAGATTATACTGCAGTAAGAAGATTTCCCAAATTCTCTGTGCATAGCCAAGTTTTATTTCTTGCTCATGTGGTTTTTTTCATTGCTTGTTTGCTAGGGGACTCTGCACCTTGCTTCAATCAAACATACAATATTGTCTACTACTTATGGGCCTTCCTGTGGGCTGTTCCCTTTCCCTGTCATTCTGGTTTTCCTTCTGTATCTGGTAAGCTTCTACTTGTTCTTCAAGACTTAGATCAAGCTTTGCATTTTCTTGAAAGCCTTCCCTGAATTTGGCTGGAGATGGTTCTGAGCCTGGTGTCCACAAAGTTCTCCAGACTTACGCCATCACACTATCCTGCAGTTGATGGTTTACCTGACTCTGCACCAAGTAGACTTTGTGCTTCTTGGTGGAAAGGTCTGTGCCTTGGGTTATTTCTGTGTTCTCGGTGCCATTCATGGAGCCTGTCTCTAGCAAGTGCTCAATGAGCAGAGAAGAAAGGCTAAAGCATGATTGAGAGTTTATCTTGAGAATAAGCTGAGAATGATGGGTTGTCCACCACACTCATTCACATGGTTCTGGTGTTGAGAAACTGGACCCTGTGAGGCAAGTCAGGTTGATTTATCTGCAAATTGTATTCCAGAGTAGTTGAGGCATGGTAAGCTGTTGGTCGAGATCTTTAAGATTGACCATTTAAACCCTGATGAAAACCTACCAAGCATAACAACTGCATGGCAGACTAATTCATACAGACCTTCTTGCTCCAGGCCATAGTAGATCATCAAATCTAACCACATCTCAAGAGCATTCCATCTAAAGAAATCTGAGTAAAATTCAGCCTGTCAATTTTCTCAAGAGTTAGTTGTATCTTTTTTGTTGCTTTTGGATAGCTGGTTAATTGTTGTTTTCCTTTCCTGTCACAGCTCCGGACTTTGACAGGCCATTGTTTATAATTTGGCAAGTCTCATTGGTAATATACCTGTCGAATGATTAATTACAAAGGTTTAAAATATGAAATTTCAGTGAATGGAGAGCAGGGATTGTTTTATGAATTTTCTCATTACATCTTATTAGCATCATATCCAGAATTGGAGCAGTTGTTAGAAAAACAATAGACACATGTTCCGGGCTCTCTCCAAAACTTGTGCGGGCATTTTGGGTTTCAAGGCCTATGTGCGATTTAAACAGGGCACTGCAGGTACTGTGGGGCTGGGCACAGCTGTGTGGACACACCCAGAATATGCATGTGTTCAGAGAAGCAGGCCCCAGACTTGAACCCCAGACTGAACAGGGGTGAGGGGTGCTAGAATACCCATAGTGCTTAGAGGTCCTCTCATTCTATCTCAAGTTGCTGAAGGAGGACAGAGTCCGGTCCTGGGAGTCAGAAGACCAGAGTCCAGATCCCTTTTCTGATTTGTCTTGTTCAAAGATTGATTGTGCAAGAGGCGTCTTTGCTCCTGCTGGCCCACGGTCTGCGGGAATGGTTTTCAGCTAAAGTGAATTTTGCCATGCACAGGTTCCTGCTGTGTAGTCCAGTGTGATCCCGGGCAAGTTGCTTAAATTCTCTGAGAATCAGTCTCCTCATTTGGTAAAAGGAAGAGGGTAACATTTACCTTACAGGGAGGGACGTTTGTAAAGTGTCTGGTCATAATTGTGCTCACTAGTGGTCAGTTCCTTTTAAAGTCTTTCTCTAGTGTTTGGGGGTAGAAGAGACTGATTTAGTAACCCTTTCTGTCTTCCTGCAAAGTTCAGTACACATGAAGCCATTCATGAAAGGGACAGGAGAATCCATCTGGGTCAATGCCAGTACCTCGTAAGGGAATCTAAAGGCTAACATGTTATGGTGAAGAATTAGTCCTTACACTAAATGTTGGATGATTGAAATATTGACTGACATTGGGAAACTTTAAAAAAAATTAATTTTATTTTTATTTGTCCTTGGCATTGTGATTTCTGATTCCACTAAAGGCCAGAATTAGAGATTTCATGGTACTACTATAAAGATTCTTTTGAAGATATTTTTGGTTAGCCAAACCAAATTGTCCAGGGACTATCTCAAGGACTTTTTCTTTTTCCCCTTGTGAGATGGGAAGGTAGGTTTTTATAAAGGATATTCATCCAGATGCCTGTCTGGCTCTTTCTGATTGTTCCAACATATCCTGGCTTTGGTCATCCCCCCAAAATGTTTTATTCTAGTATTTTTCCCCCTCAATATGAGTAAAAAGCTTAAAACTCAAAGGAAGGAAAATAACCTAAGTTCTTGAACCATCTAAAAAGTCAGAATATTTGTTGCTTTAACTAGCAGGAAAAAAAAATAATATATTTTTTCCTGTTCGGCTTCAGTCTAAAAAGATCACTTTCAGATCATAAGGATTTTTGACATTTCCCAGACTTTCCTGTACTTTTTAAATACTTTTTAGAACACGAAGCACTAAACATTTATATACGAAACTCTTATTTAAACTCTTTTCCCAAAAACTTGTTGTACCCTTCTCCCTAAAGGATTAAAAAAAATCCAAATAGCAATGTATATATCAAAACCCAAAAAAGTAATTTAAAAAAGTATCTTAACAATGAAAATGTAGCATATCTGATTTAACCACAGAATATTTCCTATTGGTGTACATCACAACTGTTAGATGAGAAAGTTGGTAAGTTTAGCTTTTCTCTAATCTTTAAGCGTAGTACTTACATTTACTAAGATATTGTTAGTCTGCAATTCAAACCACCTTAAATTTGACAGAACTACAAACATCGTTGAATATAATCTCTAAGTAAATAACATATTTTGGATGAATCCAAATTCTAGGCGTGTAATATGAGGGATAAAACTTGAAATCCTGTTTTCTTCTTTCTCTTTTCTCTCCTCCCTCCCTTCTTCCCTCCTCCCTTTCTCTTTTTTTGTAGTTTTCTTCATTCTTAGTCCCAGAAAACTGTGCCACATTTCTAAGAAAAGATTTCTCACTCACTTACTAATTGACGGAACATTGTAATACCTCCACTAACTTTTTGTTGTCATAAAAACTACCCAAACTCAGAAATAGACAAATGAGGATACCGTGTCTTCTCTCATTACAGTGTCAATGCAGTTCAGTAGGCTTTCTGTTGACTGAACTACTCTACAGTTCTGTAGGAATGAACACCAGGATAACTTGTTGATTTTTGTCTGGTAGAGAAGCAAATAATTCCTGGATTCCTGGGAACGATATCCCCAAAGATTAAGGGTTATGGCCCTGTTGGACAATGACCACTTTTGTATCTAAAGTAGAAATCTGTTACTGACTATGTATACCTAACTTCTCAAATACTTGTTATAACATCTTACTAGTTTGCTCATTAATTAATAAGTTGAATAAAGCCTTTTATACACATTCATTTTGTACTTAGTGGAGTTGAAAATTTACCTGAACAGTATGTATGATGGTCTTATTTATCTTTGAAAAAAAAGTGTGGTTTTGTATTTATTCATACTGATGAAATTAATAAATTCAGTGGCATCCAATGAGCTACAAGGTAGCATTGACTGATATGAGGGAGCCAAGGTGATCTTTACGAAAGTCTTCCATTCATTGTCTTCTACCTGGTTATGTATTCAACAGATGTCTTATTGCTGCTGTTGCTCTTGGTAAGAGAAAGCCACGTAGAAGGGAAGGCCAGCTCAATGTGAAGCATTCATACCTGGTTGTGGCGTCGGATTTCAGCCAACTGTTTCTATCTTGGGCCAGAGGGTGGAGGTAGGAAGGAAGTGCCATGGGAACATGGATAAGGAAGTTTAAATAAATTCCCTGTATATTAAAATATATATTAACATACACTTAAGAAAGAAAAGGCCATTGAATAGCTTTGATTATACAACCACAGGCTTATGAAAATGAGTGTCTAAACACATTTGGAAGAAACTTATAATGGAGTATGTCTGAGGGAAAAATAACCATTAAACACTTGAACAATTAAATATCCCATTCTTAAAAACAATTTCAGAATCTTTCCCCATCAGTTTTAAAAAGCAGTGGTAACTTCATCATGAGAAATTCATGGAGACTCAATGCTTGATAGCTTTTTAGAGGTTAGCTCCTGTAGGAGGCTCATCTCTGTCAGAATTGCCTAAGGATAGTGTACAAAATAAAATTCCTAGTCCCAGTCCAAGATTTACTAAGTCAGACTCTTCAGGGGGTGGGTGAAGGAGTGTGTGTGTGTGTGTGTGTGTGTGTGTTTAACATGCTCCCAGAAGATTTGGATGTGGTTGAGTCTTAGAATTACTGGGGGGGGGGGCAGGGAATCATTGTATGGATGGGGATCTGAGGTCTGCTTCAAGCCAGGACCTTTGTTGATTTTGCTGTAGAAGGCTTCTCAGCTGGCATCCCTCAGGCACTATTGTGCATCATTTAGAACCTCACGATCTCTATATAAAATTACTCTATTAAGGGGGAGTGAGCTGCACCATTATCCCAGGGGGCCAAGGTTGGCTGGGTCTGAACTTAAACCTCCTCATCGCTTTCAAGCTGCTTAAGTGCTTGTCTACCCTCCAAGGAACTCTCACTGTGGGGAGTAAAAACCCCTAACAAGTATGAACTTTCTGGAAGGCAAGTTAGCTTTGCAGATAAAAAGCCTTAAAATGAATCCTATCCTTTGACTCCTTTATTCCAGTTTTTTTTTAACCCAATTTAACAAAAACCAATGATCAGAACCGTGTATACTCATTTTTTTAAATAAAATTATTCTTGGAAGTGTTTTTAAGATTTTTTTTTTAAAAAGGCAAGCATAAATATTCAAGAATATGGGAATGATTCAATCTTAGGTAATATCAATAGGGTGAAGTCTTAATGATATCTACAAACAATGTTTCATGATGTAGGAATATAATTATGGGGTACTCACTTTGTCACAGGAATTTGTTTTCTTTTTCAAATTTTCTATGATGAACATTTATTAACTTTATGATCATAGGAGTGCCATAAATTTTTATCTTTTGAAGTTTTTCTATTTTCTACAAAAAATTTATTAACTAACAAGGTGACTGTGACTAATGTTCAACTAAGAGACTAGTTCTGTTAAGAAGTTTAGCATCTGCCATTTACAAGTCATCAGATAATTTGCTAAATGCAAGTGAGAAAGCCTTTTATTATTTAATAGATCTGGCCTCTGCCTGGCAATGCTTTAGCAGTTCTGATTACTTTATTCATTTTAAAGCGAGAGCCTTACTTTTCAGTCGTAAATTCAGATTACCTTCCTTGTTACTTCCCTTCAGTCTCCTTCACCTAATCTGTCCATATCAAAAAATGCTCTAATTTCTTTTACCTGCATGTAACAACATATTTGCAAGAGCTAATTAATTCACTGGCTGAAGGGAATTGCCATACCAGAAAGAATCTCTCCAGGCCTTCAATTCCTGTATATGTAGAGAGTTTGTGCTCTCACAAATATAGAGAGTTTGTGGTGATGGCCGCTACCTAACACTGTGGACCAGGACTGGACAGGGGAGTTTGATGGAGCGAGGCAAGGGAGTGATTATGAAATACATCATGGAAATTCACCTGGGGATGAAAAATTGAGAATATGATGGAGGTGATGGAAGGTAACAAATCTGCGGACCCGGTGAATGGATTGGAGCTCTTAATTCGGTCAAAAAATTGTTACTGTGGCTGTGGCAGAAGATGTGAGCTGGTGAGATAGAATGTGGGCATCTGAGAGTGGAGAGTTCAGAAGAGAAATTTCAGCCTGCTGTGGTATTGGTTGATGAAGTGTAGCTAAGTATGGCAGTGAGAGGCCAGGCAATGGATTAGTGATCCACATGGGTGATGAAGTTACCAGGAGAGATGCTAAGAGAGGTGGTGAGAAAAAGAGTCACCATGTTCTAAACTCTTCAGTGAATGAGGACGCCAACAGTGCAGGGGGTCTAATGGCACATCCTTCAGTGAAGCTGAGTTTTTGTTTTGTTGTCTGTTTTGGAGTAGGAATTCAGGACTAGGGAGGAGAAATGATGTGGAAGCAGCAGAGGGGATCAAGGAGGATATTACCCCATGAAATAGAACATACATTATAAGGCACATAACTCTAGAGACTCACCTTGGAGACTTAAACCTGGCAAGTTTTCTCCTTAGGTCCCATTCATGCTTCTTCTCTTTCCACTCTACATACTTAACAGCTTGACATTGTTTGTGCACATGTCTGTGTCTCCCCCTGGATTTGAAATTCTCCTGTGTGCAAGGCCCCTAAGTGTGTACCCAGCATAAATACTTAATAAATGTCAGATAAATAAGTCATTTGATTGAAATGTGCTGAGAGAGCATTTAGGGTTTTGGTTCACCCCAGATTGGTATACCAGTTCCCTTTGGAGACCTATGCCCTTAGAACCTCTGATGGCCTAATACCATCTGAAGTCCAAATACCTCTGGACTTTGGGTCTTGCACTAGGTTTGGCTTGGAAGTTCTCATGTGGACACCTACCTTTCCACCAACATTTTTTTTCCCCCTAAAACAACTTCTCTCATGTACCCTCCCCCATTACCTGGTCTCTGATGTCCCCCAGGGGAGGGTTCAGGCTCCCTGCTCCATCCTAGCACACCCTTCCCATATGCAGGCTCACACTGGCTTCTGAAATGCACATGCATGGTGATGTGCAACGGCTGCCTTCAGACGGGCTCTGATTTCGAGTCCTGGCTCTGTCCGGACCTAGCTGTGAGATTTATAGAAACTCATTAACACGTGAAGAAATTACGGATCAAAAAGGTTGAATAACTGGCCCAAGATCTTATAACTCAATAACTAGTAAAACCCAGGGTGGTAGGATTATAGAATTTGGGCTCCTCCATTACCCCAAACACTTCTCAAATGTTTTCTATCAGTTGGTTTGGTGGTGGGCTGGGGGAACACTTTTCTCTTAATTCTAACAAAGTATCCAAGTGTGGGCCTCAGTTCATGAGTTCCATTTTTTTTTTCAACTCAAATGAAACAGTTGCAAAGCAACCTTTATGCATCAGCAACCTGCACATCTTCCTGTTAACAGAATGTGACTTTAAATTATATGACTGCTGTGTTATCTTGGGTCAGCCCCTCATATTATTTCCGTCATAAACAATGTTCCAAATGATCAGTATTTGGGAGGAAACACCTTTCCTGTATGGCTTGGTCATGAGATGATGGGCAATTAGGATAACTGTGACTTCACTGTAATCATGAGTTATGCAACTATAAGGTCATATGTGGGGCATAGAGTTACCTGCCTGGTATAAGCCATTTTCCATAAGCTACTCCTCTGTAGAAAGTTGGGGTTCTCGAGTAGTAAGCCTATACTGTATGTTATGGTGCTACCCAGCGGGGCAAAAAAAAAGGGGAGGCAGCTCGTTTAAAGCAGAAAGGGCACGAGTCTTGGAATAAAAAAATGTGGATTGGAATCCAGGCCCTGAAAGTTATCTGCCTGTGGAACATTGGACAGATCCCCTCACCACCCTTAGCGTTGGAATTCTCTTCAGTAAAACATGATTCTGATATTCCTTGCACAGGTCAACAGTGGAAAACATACGGAAGTGCCCATATATAGGCTCCCAAAATATTACTTTGTATAGAAAAATTTTTAGAGGTTTAAAATCTTACTATTTGTTTCAGAAGTTGCTTGGTGCAGATACCATTTTGAATTACAATTTCTTTTCTGATGCAATATGTTTGATATATTAAAGCAAAGACTAATCTGGCTAGTTGAATGAAGATGTTTTCCCTCATATTTTATGTGCTTCTGTAGGGTTCTAGATGTTGAGTTCAGTTTTTTCAACCAAGAAAAACAAGCATGTTCCTAACATGGTTTTGTGTATCTTAACACAGCAGGCAAGAACAGGCCTTTGGTATAAATATTCTTAAGAAATCTGGATAATAATTACACATTGTTTTCTTACTGTTACTCATACAGCAATCACAACTCCTCACAAAAGGTATAAAGGACTTTCAGGTCCATTAACTACTTAGAGCTAACTAACTTCATAACCCTCCTGAGAGGCATGAGGATTAATGTTCGGTATTGACCTTAACCTTGACCTGATATGTGAGGGATCCACCTCTAATTAAAATGCATTTATCTTTCCACAAGTTCATTTTAAAATACAGTTTTTGGCCTGTTTTGTAAACAGAATGGATCACACTTGTTTGTGTCTTCATTATAATTCTCCGCTTCTCCTTGCTCATTTTCAACTTGCCCTCGACATATATATTTATAAATCTCATCCATCAAAATAATAGTGCTCATGCTGTGTGGAGTGGGCGGCGTGTTTAGATGGCAAGCTAACAAGTGCCCTTTCATTCTCCGCAATGCCACCAAGCAACTGTCAAAATAACAGTATTGCTCCGCCTGGGACATCCAAAGGCAAGTTCTTGTTCTGCGAAAGGGGAAATACAACAGAAAGAAAACAAGCTGTGGAGTTCCCCTGATCCAGGCTGTGCTCTGTCCTGTCTCATGTCTGCAGAGCACTGCTGTTATTTCAGCCACGTTGTCAT
Source organism: Ailurus styani (assembly GCA_002007465.1). Taxonomy (NCBI): domain Eukaryota; kingdom Metazoa; phylum Chordata; class Mammalia; order Carnivora; family Ailuridae; genus Ailurus; species Ailurus styani. The sequence continues at coordinate 1,589,733 of LNAC01000070.1, read as the reverse complement.
TTTGGACGTGCTGCTGCGGTGCTGCTGTGACGGTCGAAATTCCTGCCATCACGGTAGCCCCGTGTGCCAGGAACGGGCTTCCTGGCTATTGCTAGTGACACATATCCAGGGGATGAACAAGAGCCTCCAGGTTAGCTGTGTGTGTGCACGTGTGTGTGTGTGTGTGTGTGTGTGTGTGTGTGCGTGTGGTTGGTTAGAGGGGAGGAGCGGCCAGGGCATTAGTTGTTTATAGTTTCAGGTAACCAGTTTCACAGTGTCTTTGTTGGAAGAGTATTTAAATGCCATTAAGACCAATTAACCTGTCTTTATTTATCTTAGCCTCAAAAATATTATACAAACTGTATGTTCACTTTTTAAAATTAGAAAACACACACAAGCAAAATGGAAACAACACCTGTAATTTCGCCACTCAGGAACAAGTATAGTTAGGAATCAGGTGCATAACTCTTCGGTCTCTTTCATGAAAGAGATTGTGCTCTACCTTTTGTTTTACTTAGCAAAATATTACAAACATTTTTTCCAAGTAAATAACGTCATAGCCACATCTGAGTTTTAGAGTGTTCCGCTGTGTGGGTTTACCATAGTTTTTGTAACTAATTTCCTATTGTTGGATTTATCTTTTCAATTATGAATTGCATTAATGAATATCCTTGTACATAGATCCTTTCACACCCAACTGATCTTTGAAAACCTCATGTATTGGGAAAACAGCCCTCTGCCATTGACCAGCCCACAGCAGATCTAACTAGGGCATGGGATCTAGAAATGGGACCCTTCATCTGCACGATATAAGGTCTCTGTGGCATGGTCCCTGTCACACTGTGTTCCTGTACTCTTCTGTACTCTTTATATTCTCTGAAGTCACCAACTAGATCCTTCCTGTTATGTCTTCTTCCATCAGACTGTGGTTGCTTCCATTAGTCCTCCCAGGCTGCAGGATCATGTATGATGTTAACAACATCACATACTGTCAGCGGTCTTCCGCCAATCTCTAATTGACAACTTGCCATCTTTTGCCCCAACCCAAAATTGTATTGCTTTTATCAATGATTATGTCCATGTACGTGAAAATGAAAAGCAATGAAAAAAAAACCTGACTTATAAACACAAACTTAACTGTAAGAAAAAGCACAGAGCCATTGATAGGTAAAGGCTCCCAGGAGGTCGCAGGCTGAACAGAGCCTCTGAGAGCTTCTCTGAACATTCAGAAGTTGCCCTGCCCAGGAAGTCAGGGAAAGATCTGAGTGAGTGCTAGAAAATGTAAGGAGCTCCTGTAGTGGGGCTATCTGGCAGGGCTATGGTATAGGTAAGATTTTGGACATCTGGCAGGAAAGTGGTCAGGACAGTGAGGTGCTCTGTATTTTCTGTGTCTAAGCTCACCCCGGCCAACTTCCTGCTTGTGAGAGTTGGCCCAAGCAGATTGCTTCTCTGGGACAAAAGGAGTGACCTTGGCTGATTCAGGTGGTAAGGCATGGAGAGGAGAGTTGGAACTTCACCAGTAAGCATGTAGTCTAGGCAAACCAAATATCGGGACAGTCCACTAAAACCCTCCTGATTATCTGCTTATCTTCATCCTTGGTTTCCTCATCTATTTTTTTTGAAGAATTGTTAAGATGTGGCAAAATTTGCAATTTAGTTGCAATAACAACTAATAAGAAAAATAAATCTGGAAAATCCAGAGCTATTCTGAAGTAGCTTTTGCATTCCACTGTGGGTCAAAATTATTGTCAGTGTGCACATGTGTGGGCACACACACACATAAGCATTAAAAAAGGCCATAGTCAATAAACCACACACATTACAGAGTGCACTCAATTCAAGGTTGAGGGTAGAGTTGCTTTGATACAGCCTGTTTAATAGCTCTTATTGGCTAAAAATGCATAACAGCATGTGAAAAAATACACATAGAGCACTTTTCGATAATTGCATACATACTTTATTTTTGGTTTCACTTACTTGTGGAACATAAGAAATAACATGGAGTACATTAGGAGAAGGAAGGGAAAATGAAGGGGGGAGGTTTTATTTCATTAGCACTGTTTAGAATAGCATACAATGAACTGGTCTGTATTATGTTAAAACTATTCTCCTGCAACTAATTGGTCCTAGTTCTGTCTTCTTGGGGCTATTCAGAATATGTCCCCACGACTGATCGCCAAGGGTTAGAAATGGTTCCTGGGTCTTCTCATGTACTGAGGCAATAGCTGCATCTGAGTTTTGGTCAATATTGTAACCCAAGCGTCATATGTAAATATGTAGTCCTCTACACCCTGGTTTTGTTGAGGGCAATAGATGATCATCATCGACGGGCACGGACATGCTGTAGTGGTTTGTGTTGGGGTGGGAGGTGGTACTGGAAGAGAAATGAAGAAGGAAGGTAATTGACAAAAGGAAAATGTCCTGGGCTGGGACCCTCAATCAGCCGTCTTTTCATTTCATCTGCTCCGGAAAGTTCCAAAGAGGACCAGGAAGCCAGGCCATCTACCATTTGGCATCATACCAGGGTGGCCCAGCATTTCTCATTATAAGAAGATTTCACATACAGGTGTGTTAGGAAGCCAAAATCAATAGCTAGAATGAGAGATTCATCATTAAAATGATGATTATCTGTAGATCAAACATTCAGTTTATAGATGTGACGTCTGAACCCCAGAGAGGGGATGGGATGTGTTTGAGGCCACTCGATGAAGTAAGAGCAGAAGTGAGAGTAGGACTCCCTTCCCCCATGCTCCAGGTCGATGACTCTCTTGGTAGCACCATTGGGAACAACGTGAAATGAAGTAGTTCATGTTAGCAGCTGCATTTTGTGACTGCCGTAATTCCAAAAATCATCCTAAATGAGGAACTGCGTAAATAATTGTACAGAGGAAGTATTGCACATTGAAATTCCATTATTTCAAAAAACTCCACATTGTTTTTTTCTGGTTTTGCCATTTAAATTTATGGTTTGGTTACTGGTCTGGCAGGCAGACTGTTGTATGGTTGTTTTGTTAGGTTGTTAAATACCTCTCTCTGCTTCATTCTTTTCTGATTTCTGAGATTTTTCTGATATTCCTCTGTGTAATTTTTTTTTTTGGTCATTTGTTACAAAAAGCGGGTACACAAAATTATAGAATTACAAGCAGACCTTCTGATCTCATCAACATTTGAGTAACCAGGCCTTTACACTTCTGTAAGTTATCGTTTTCCAGCGGGTTTTCATACTGTCTTGTTATGCTCTTTGGGAAATAGTTCTTATGATCCCGACTTCAGGGCTGTGGAAACTGAGGCTCAGGAAGGGAACTCATGTATTCTGAGCATTTGTGCAAATTCTCTGCAAGTCAAGTTTCAGAGAGGAAGCAATAGGACCAGGACTGGATCTGCCTACCTCCACCTACTGTGTTCTAATTTGGAGGTCCCCCCGCCCCGCCCCATTTTGGGCCCATCCAAAAATCACATCCAGTTTTTCCTTCATCTCCTTTCAGTTTAGCAAACCTAATCACTTCAACTTCCCATGCACTCAACATTAGTTGTCCAGATGAGTTGAGAGCTTGGGTTATCTCCAGGCTTGATCACCCTCATTTCATATTTTCCTAAGATAAATACAATTAGCTAGGGGCCTTCTCATTCTGCAGTTTGTATCATCTATTTGAAGAGTTTGTTTTGTTGGTTATTTGCACTTCTCTTAGTATTTGCGTTGAATTTTTCTCTCATTTTATTCCCATTTCATCATACTTTCATCATACTGTCATTTAAAAAATAAAACCACATTTGAGTCAGTGTTTAAGACATGATATCTGAGGTTGGAAGACACGATTTTTGTTCCTAGTTCTTCTCTACAGATTCATGACATTGGTTGAGCCTGGTCCCCTCTTGGGCTTTAATTTCTTCACCCGTAACATAAGGATGTTGGACTAGATGACCTATCAGAGCTCTTCCTGGTCTGCAATGCACTCCTTGCATTTTGGTTTAGGAATGTTTAGCAGAGTTTGATTATCTTGTTTTAGATCAAAGACTATGGGAACCAGGAGGGTCTCAGTTTGGGATGGTCTCTATATGGTGTCCAGGTCTCTCAGAAGTCGTCCAGGCAAAGCCCTCTCTGCTCCAGATCCCTGTAGACATTGGTGCTGAGGCTCCTGTGGTGCTCCGTTTCCGGATCATGATCTGACAGGCTCGGAATGCGCATGCTTTCAACGTATCATGAAACCCTTAGCAAACTGTCAACAGGTAGACTTGCAGTCTTTTTATCTGGTTCTTTCTTTAAAAAAAAAAAAAAAAAGATGCCTGATAGCTTCATAGATGAAGAACTCTGTGAGGACAACTTCATATCTTCACTTAGAGGGTGGTCTTGAGGTCCAGAGAATGAATGAGTGAGAGGGCTGTGATGGCCTAACTCCCATCTCTCTTTCCCCATTTGAAAAAAAACCTGCCATTTTAGCTTAAGTTTATAGAGTTAATGCCAGGACTCTTCAAGCCATATCGGCGCCTTCCCCCCTGTGTTAGAGTCAGAGACAGAATTCAGATTAAATTCCTGTTAATCTGAGAAGTGGCATTGCTCTTCTCAAGTAGTCTTGTTTCATACCAGGCTCCATTTGAGGGAAGCCAATTTACCTCAGGTGCCATGGGGCCATTTTGCCATTGTCCCACAGAATAATATCCAAACTCCATAGCATGGCATTCGAGGCTGTTCAAACTTTAGTTACAACCTGTTTGCTTTAAACTTGTTTAAGCCTGGCTAACTCATGATTCTAAGTCTTCCCAGACTGTTCTTGATCTGCTATGATTTACTCTAGTATCCAGCTGACACTTGGCTCTGTCTCCAGTAATTAATCCCACCGTAACATTTCATACTTAACATGAGTACTTGATATCCCCAGTTTAGTCTATTACCTTTGTCTCAAGGACTTGGTGGAGTTTTCTTCATGTTCCTTAGCTCCTCTCCCAGAGAAAGATACCCTGTCAGCCTTATGGAGCTTACTCTCTGGCTCCAGGTTGCTTGTCTGGCATTGCGGCTGGGTTCCTTTTCACCTGTTGGGACAGGTCAGGAGAAGGAGGGTCAGGACAGCTGTGATGGATTCCCTGAGTAGCTCCTCTGTGCCATGCCTTAAGCTGGGAATATGGAGAAGGATTAGACACTCTCCTGCCTCCAAGGAACATATAACCTAGTAGGGAAGAAAACTAAATAATTAAGTATAGTACTATGTTGTAGGTATTCTGAGAGAAATCCATACGGAGTGAGTGAAGGGATAGAGAGGGGACAAGTCATTTGTGCCTGGGTTGCGGGGATGATTGGGGAAGGCCCCAGAAATGTGGCGTCGAGTGTCCAGGAACATCCCATGTGAAGAAAGTATGCCTCCTCCAGAACCAGATTTCCTCCCTGAGACTGGGGAATAGATTCTCTGAAAAGGAGAAGTCAATGGTTTGATAATTATGCCTTTGCAAACAGAGTAATGTGAGAAAGAGATCAGAGCCTCTTGGATGGAAATCTTTGACATTTGGGATCCAGAGTGCTCCATGGCCCGGCAGCCTGACTGAGGGTCTAATTTGGTCTTCTTCAGAGAGGGGAAATTCCCAGCAGCAACTGCAGTGGAAATGCTAAATATGGAAGGCCAGAAGAACAGACTCTCATTTTATCTGGCTGAAATGAGGGGGAAATGGCTCTTGATATGACCTTTCTTGGGGGGTTGCCTTTTAGACTTGGAAAAACTGGCTCAGAAACAAAATGACAACTGAACCTATACATCCAGAACATCAGTGGATAGTAGTGTCCCCAAGACCACTCTTCTTCCTGTGTGTCAGATGAGACAGGCAGGGTCAGGTGTCCAGCCCTGAGCAATGACGTTCAGGGTGGTTTGGGCATGAGATGAGTGGGGGCTGTTCGGTGCCTATCAGCTGGTCGCAGAGCTGGGACGTGTCCATTTTGCAGGAGAGGAGCAGAGCAGAGAGGAGGGCGTTGGGCTGTATGCTGAGCCTGTCCAACCCCGGCCGAGGCAGAGGCCGTTGGATTCACTGAGAGAGGGGTTGCTCCGTGGCGACATTGCCCGGTGTCCCTACAGGAAGTAGAGTGGTGAGCGGAATGGGAGAAACACTGATCTCCAGCAGGACCATTACATTATGGAAGCCCCGACACTGATTTGCAGACGTGTCTTTGCTCCGACTACCTGCGGCTTTTATTAACATCGGACACCGTGGTATTTACGATTCAGAGTTGATGCACTAACTCTACCTTCGATTACAATGCGTGTGGGTTGACCTCAGGATCATACTGTTGAGTGGAAAAACAAATCCAGGGGAGAATACAGACAGTATGATTTCATTTATATGAAGCTCAGAAATAGACAACTAAATATGTGTGTGTGTGTGTGTGTGTGTGTGTGTGCGTGCATAGGATAAAGATGAAAACATATGTATGTTACTATAAAATTAAGCAAGGAAATGATAAACACAAAATTTGAGAAGGTGATTATGAATTTTGGGAGGGAGGGAATGTTTGGGATGGGCAGGGACACCCACAAGGGACTTCAAGGTAAGGATAATCTTTTTTTAAAAAATGTGCCGGGAGAACAGAGATGTTCATTGTGTGGTAATTCTTTGTGTGTGACATATGTTTTATGAATATTACTTTTATCTACCCTGTTTAATAAAACAAACAACTCTTTTCACTAACAGGGGTCGGATTTGTGTAGGGAGAGAGGTGTGTGTCTGACGCTCATATGCTGGAAGGAAGGACATTTGAGGCAGTTGCCACCTTACTATGACTCAGTACGATTCTGGCTTTCCTTGTATCAGTAATTGATTTATATTTTGAATAAAAACCCAACTGTACAAACTGACCCCAGGTGCCCCTGTTGAACCAGAATTTTATTTCCCTTCCTGACATGGGAAACACGAATGAAATAATATAAAGTGGGAAAAAAAAAAGCAAGATATCAAACTATGTACATAGTTTCATCCTGATATTGTTACAACATTTTGTTTATGTGCAGAGATGAAAAAGGCTTGGAAAGTGTCTATTAAAGTATTTAAAAGGAATCATCTCTTGCATGATCTGTTTTCAGGAAAGAAGCTGGTTTTATAAGCAGCTGTCCATTGGTTTATTTCACTCCCCCCCCACCCCCGTTACTGGAGGAGAGGTTGCTCCATCCTCTCGGTCATTCCATGTCCTGTGAGAGCACCAGTTTCTTCTCTTTGTGTCTTGTCTGTGGAAGACTCTTCTTTCTGCTTTTCAAAAATGATGAACATTTAATTCAGTCACTGGAGCATGTTGGTGAATCCAGGAGCCGGGAGACCGGCCAGGAGTTAGAAAAACCACAGGAAATGTGTGGCCGGATGGGTCTTTGACCAGGCAGAGGGTTGTCGTGAGCCGTCCAGGCTGTGTGGTCCGGGCAAGCACAGCACAGGCCAATAGGATCTCACCTCCTGTCTCTTCCCTCTTTTTTCAGTCTACTCCACTGTCCTAGGTTAGGTTTCCTGGGAAGCAGAATGACTCTTAGGTTAGTGTTCAGGGGGTACATTAAAGAGTGTTCTTGGGACCAACATCTGGGAAGGGAAAGGAGAGAAGAGGTGGAGAGGGGAGGGCAGAGGAGGGGAGGGAAGGAAGAAGGATTGGGTCTTAGGAGAGCTCAGGCTGGCCTGCAGGCTCACTGGAAGTCTCAGCAGAACTGGAAAGAGCTGTCAAGATGGGATAATAACCCTTCAGAGCCAGTGCAAGTTTGGGGGATAGGGCTGGACCGTTACAGCCCACATCAGTCGGACACCAGATGCTGGCCACCTCAGGAAAAGAGCATGACCCTGGCTGAGGGGAGACCCTTTCAGCTGAGGTAATCCCAAAAGGGGGCCAACAGCATTCCCAGCAATTTCTTCTCAAGTCCTTTATTCTTCAAGCGGGAGCTGGGTAGCACATTATTTCCATTCTATAGTCAGATTATTATTATTTTTTTATTAAAAGACGAATTTAAGAATGTCAGCTGCTGCTCAAATCCTTCTGTGGCTCTCCACTGACAGTACGAAAAGGATTGAACCCTTACCTCAGCATTCAAGTCTTTCTGCAATCAGATCCCAATTTTCATTCTTCCTTTCTGACAACGGTCCTCACCTCTGTCCATGACCTAATAAAAACACAGCACGTTCCAGCTACACCAAACGTCTCCCATGCCGAATGTACACCTTTAAACCCCACTTACTCTGTCTGGAACGTCTTACTCTCTCAAACTCCTACTCAGTCTTCGAAACGAAGCTCAAATGGTGATGAGCCCCGGGTGATGTATGGAAGTGTTGAATCACTATTATTACACACCTGAAACTAATATAACGCTGTATGTTAACTAACTGGAATGAAAATAAAAATTGAAAAAAAAAAAAAAAGGAACAAAAGCAAGCTGAAATGTCCTTTCCCCTGTGATGTCTCCAGGCACAGTCTTTCTTTTCTGTGGGTCCTCACGTCCTGTTTTTCTGGCCGCCTTCCTCCTCCACTCATTATTTTCCCTGTCCTCTCCCTCACCCCTGACTTGTGCTTCTCTTCCTTGTTCCTGCACAGATCTGCTCCCCTTCTCTCCGATTCCTCTCTTTCTCTCTCTGGGGCACTCTTCCTTCTCAGGTGGTCTCCCGGGAAAAGCTAGAGGCCGGGGCTTTGTCTGTGTTACAAAGGCTTTGTCTGAGCCTGCTTATCCTGACCTGCCCCGATTGTTTGCCCAGGAAGAGCTGGCACGTGAACATCGGCGTCCCGGGGCCGCTTGCTAAGCAGGCGAGTGATGCAGCCTTTCATAGAAATAGTATCAGGGTTGCTCCAGAGAGCTTCCGCCTCAAGGAGGAGGTGCCTTATTGTAGCTGTTGGTTTCCGTATCTGACTCCTCCAGGAGACGGAGAGCAGTTCCAGGCCGGAGACTCGGCCTGCCGTCTGGGTGCACCCCATGCCTAGCCCAGCCCGGCTGTAAGGGGGGGGCTTCCTTCAACGCCTGTTGAGTGAGTGACTCTTGCTCCATGTGTTTTGTTTTTCCTTTGAGAAAAGGGTTGAGGGTGAAATGAAAGTGAATTCCTTGCTAAGAGAATCAGCACAGCAGTACGAAGAACTGGCCACATCCCTTTCTAACGTGCTCAGCTTTGCATTGCCGCGTTGATGTCATTCATGAATTAATCGCGTGTTGATCGCAGCTGTGAAGACTTCCATCTGTCCCTGACACACATTAGCAGCAGACACCGATGGAGGCCCCACCACGTGCTAGGCTCTGCAGTCATTATTTCTAACCCTCGCAGTAATCCTACGAGGTAGATATTGGGATACCCATTTTGCTGGTGGAGCAAGTGACGTTCAAAAGGTTAGATGAAGTTGTCTCTGGTGATGTACTTTCAGATGACAGGCTAAGATTGGAACCAGGGCAGCCGATTTCAGAGCTCCCCCTCTTCGTGTTACTCCCTACTGCTAAAATTCAGTGTCTGGATGCTCGATGTACATATGGGGGGTGGGAGATTTACCTGTTAGGGGTGGAGGACATTTTGGGGGGCAATTGTGCTATCGTTTCAAAGAAAGGCCACATAATTCATCCGTTAAAACAAGAAATACCACGCTAGCTTCATGCTGACTTGAAGTGGACAGCTTCAGCTGTGTCTCTGTAACTTCATCCACTGTTGAACTGAGAGAGTTGGTGAGTCGTTGTGAAAAAGAGTAGTCTTGAAGTTCTCTGAAACAGGAGGACACGACAGCACAATCCCACGTTACCGCTCGATGTTATTATTACCGAGAAAATGTATCTGGTGATGTGGCTCTTAACGTCATCACGGTGCTCTCCCCAGGCCACGCACTGTGCCAGTTGCTTTTTGTGCAGCGTCCCGTTTCATGCCCGCAACAACCTTGCAGGGTGAATGTGATTATTGTAGACACCGTGTGACCCAGCACTCTTGCTCTTAGGTCTTTCCATGAGAGAAATTAAAGTCCACAAACATCCTTGCATTAGAGTAGTAACTGTAGCTTCATTCTTAATAGCAAAACTGAAAGCGGCCCAGATGTCCATCAAGAGGAGTCTAGATGAACTGTGGCATATGAGAATATTACTGAGCAATAAAAGGGAAGTAAACCCCATGTGTGCAAAAACATAGATGGATCTCAAAACCATTATGCCGAACCAAGAGTATACAGTTTTTCACAAGAGTACACATGATGTTATTCCATTTAAATGAAGCTCTAGAATGGGCTTGTTTGGGTGGAAAAACATCAGGACACTGGTTACCTTTGGGATGTAGGACTCAAAGGCATAAGGGGATTTTCTAGGGTGATAGAAATGTTCTCTGTCCTGATAGGTACCTCGGCCACACAGGGAAATACATTCATCAGAACTCACTGAAAGGTACATTTAAGGTTTGTACATCTCATCGTATATAAATTTAACCTAAAAAATTGCAAACAGATATTGAGCTCTGGTTAACCATATGCTTGTTGAAATGTTTAGAAGCAAAATGTACTTATGTCTGTAACTTTTCTTAAAATGCATCAGAAATCAATGACTGGCTGGATAGACGGGAGAGACGGTTGGATATGTGATGAAGGTAGTGTAGTAGATGCCAGCAGAGAATCTGCGTGGTGGACAGCATGGGTGTGCAGGATGGATTTCTTTCAACTTTTCCCTGTGCTTGAAAAAGGCTGTATAAAGTGTTGGAAATTCAAGTAGTAGACACCCAAATGGAGTGTCATTAAAACAGAATGAACTAGAATAAAGTGCCTTTATTTTGTCCTTATTCTGATACAAACAAAGCTCTTTCACACAACAATGCTCAGAGAATGCTTTCGCCTATACCCTAGAGTCAGAACCTTACCACATTCGAGCCTTTTACTTCTTGGTCCTATCCGACTTTCCAATGCATTTCCTGCCACTCTCGGACAGATCTCACCCACTAGCCCCTTGAAATGACTTCTTCCTCCCTGAATTCTCTACATACTTTTAGGCTTCTGCACCTTTGCTTCATGCCATTTCCCATGCATGAAAAGTCTCCATCCCTGCCAAATCCTTGCTTATCCTTGTGGGTCCACGCACGTGTCCCTTACTGACAATTCCTATTATGGCACTGATTACGTAAAGGTTTCCTTTATGCTGTCTCCTTCTTTCTCCCCCTCAGGCCTCAGAGACCCTCTAGGGTGGGCAGAGTCAGTGGGGTACTTAAGTCTTCTGCACTCAGGGCCAGGGACAGAGCTCGATGCACAAAACCAACTCAAGAAATACTGGCACAGGCAGCAAGTGTTAAGAAATGATGGGTAGATGAATTAGACTAGAACGGACATTGGGAAGTCCCTGTACCATTCACTTGCCACTTTGGTCTCAGAGCCTTTTCTTGTTCTTTTTTTGCTTTGTCTTGTGTTAAAGGGGGCTGACCCCCGTGAGTGACATTTCCCAAGAACCTTCACCATCTGGCTTCTGGCCAAGATCGGCTGCTGGGAGGCACTGGTGAGAGATTGGAGGGAGGAGATGGGGGAAGCCAGGGTATTTCTCTCCTCTTCTCCCTGCTTTGGCTGGTATCGTCAACAGTAGCTGAGTCTCCTCACAGTCTAGCCGCCACCGGATAACTTCTCCTTTTTGTGGTCCCCACTTTTGCCAGGTAGCCCTGCCTTGGCTCCAGTTGCCTTTTGGTGACTCCACCTCCTTTGTTCCTCCAGTCCTTGGGATGGTGGTGGCTTTTAGCTGTTGATAATCTCTACTTTGACTATTCTGTACCACCTACCTGGCTTTTAGGCTCTTCTGAAAACTTGGTGACTGATTTCTTTGGGAGCTATGCTGGGCTCTGTTTTCCTGAATAGATCAGTCCCTTATTTTGTACCCCAGTTTCTGCATTTTTAAGATGAGATGGATGAGGTATAATATCCCCAATTTTCTCCTTGCTAAAATTCAGATTAAGGGGAAGAGATTCTTTAGAATGCCACTAATGTTGACCCATTTTGAATTTCAAAAAGAGAGAGAGAAATAGAACTCCTAACACTTCCACTTAGTACCTTCTGTGCTTCCTCATGCAGTGATCACTGTGTTCAGCTAGGGCTCATCAACAGGGGACAGGAGTGAGAGTCTCCCTTGGAGTCCTGCCTGGCTTGGTGATTAAAAATGCCACCTATTAGGTGCCAATTCCCAAGGTACCATCAGTGATTACACAGTGGCCAGAGTCAGAGAGAAGCAGCGGAAGCTGGGGTGGTAATGAGGAGGGAAGGACCTGAGGTCAGTGCTCATCGCTCCTCAGCCCTGGTACTTCCTTGAAGACACCCCAGGACCCCGGGCTTACTGTGCAGATGGGAAGACACCGAGCGAGGATGAGCCGCTTCTCTGCTAGGGCCTGTTAGTCCACGGTCATCAACTATCAGCTAACATTTTATCTTCCCATCTACTAACTCCCACCTCATCAGGCTCAATATTGTGTAACGCAGTATTTATGTGTGAAAAGAAAGACAAAAGCGGATAATATCTAATCCCTTCTCTCCAGCTACTCTCAATCCAGTGGGGGATATATAGACACGTGTATGACTCTCGTTCATAAAAATAATTCTAACACAGCACAATTTGTAGTATATACTATAATAAGGGCAAATATATAAAATAAGGGCAAAGAAAGAATTGTTAAGAGTGTTTTGGAAAGAATTGATGGAAAGGTATATTTTGAAGTAGACCTTGGCAAATGGTGGCCAGATTTAAGCATGGGGGGAAAGACACTGTAGGCAGAGGTAAGAGCCTGAGCAGCGGCATGGGGCAAGAAAGTGTAGGGCGGGCGCCTGGGTGGCTCAGTGGGTTAAAGCCTCTGCTTTCGGCTCAGGTCATGATCTCAGGGTCCTGGGATTGAGGCCCGCATCGGGCTCCCTGCTCAGCGGGGAGCCTGCTTCCCCCTCTCTCTCTCTGCCTGCCTCTCTGCCTCCTTGTGATCTCTCTCCCTCTGTGAAATAAATAAATAAAATCTTTAAAAAAAAAAAAAAAAAGAAAGTGTAGGGCCCATGAGGAATACGTGAAGTGATGGAAATAGGTAGGACCAGAAGGAAGAAGGCAGGGATCAAGTTCTGAATCAATCAACAGGGGATGAGAAGGTTGGAGTGTATTCTTACGCAACTAGGAGTCACTGAAAGCTTTTGAGCAGAGTTATGGCACAATCAGATCTGTGTTGTAGAAAGATTGCCCATGTGTCATGGAGGCATTTGGATGGGCAAGGAGAAGGCATGCAAAGAGCCCATGTAGGGGGCCATTGCAGTAACCACGTCTGTAACCGCTCAGATACCCCCTTAGAGGCCGTGGCAAAACAGAAACTAGTTGAGATTGCATCACTAGGAATGTTTGCAGACCTCAAGAAGACTGGGAAGAATGACCAGTATCTAGGTTTGCCCTTGGCAGGGCTCATGGAGGAGCTGGGGCGGGGGGTGGGGGGGTCAACTAATTGGGGCAGTCATGAGAGCGCAGCTGCAATCATGGACCACAAAGCCCAGTGAAAGAAGGGTGGGGTTAGCTAGAGGTCAAATGGAAGAAGCAGCTGTTCCAGTGCAGACAGCCCTCAGCTGTAGCTTCCGTGAGGGGTAAGGACACACGGTGAGATGAGTGACACCTCAGAGGAGTTCGCCGGTGTCCAGTGGTCACCTCTTGTACTCTCATCTCCTATCAGTAACAGGAGTTGGTCTTCACTGTGTTGTTCTTCCAAGCTCACGTGGAGGCTGAGGGGATAGCAGAAGGTCTAGAGTACGTGGATTACTAACCCCTCCCCTCTGAAGCAGCTCTTAACCATGTCGTGCCCCCTTCTGCTACTCCTAGAAAACCAATCTGGTCACTGCTTGATGCGGACGGCTCTGGAGTCTGGGCAGCCTTGTGTAGGGCCTGGTGCCAGTGACTTAACTTCTCAGTGTCTCAGTTTCTTCCTTGGTAAAAAGCAGGGATACTAGTTTCACCTACCACTTGGAATTGTGAGGATGAAATGAGATAGTGCAAGCTAAGCTTTTAGCACAAGGTGTGGAACACAGTAACAAATTAATAATGTACTTGCCATATTATATTTTTAATGCAGAATCATAATTATTACAACTGTAAAATGGGGATACAAATCTGTAGCTCTGAGAGTTTCTGCGATGATCCAATCATGAACAGAAGAGTGTTTTAAAACTGTAAAACACGGTACAGATGTAAGATATTAATTATGATGATAACAATGACCCATTGGAAGCGAGATGATCCCCAGACGCGCATACAGAGCCAGTGTTGCGTGATTGCTGAGGGAGCAGCTCATTCCTGATCTCTATATTCTGGCTTCTCTCCCTGCCTGGAATCAGCTGATAAAGGCTTCTCAGCCCCTGCTGCCCTGAGTGGGGCTAGTTTGGTCTGCTCTCCTGGCAGCTGATGTCAAAGATGTTGTTCTGATAAGCCTAGAATGAATGAAGCCAATGTCCACCGAGAAGGCAACCTTGGGGGTCACAGAAGCCATCCCTACCTGCTCCTCTAATGGTGGAGAATACAAAGACCAGTTGCATTTAGAGCCTTAGCATTCACAGACCCATTAAGAAACTTGCCCGAAGTCATGCAGCTGGGAGGTGAAGAAGTTGGTTTGGAGGCCTGTCCTATCTCATTCTAATGCTTGTGTTCTTGTTTTGCATTCTGTGTGTGGCTCATTGCCTTCTTCCGGGGTGATGAAAAGGGGTTAATTAATGTGTTGGGATAGGAGAAGTTGGCAGAAATATGGTGATGAGCTCCACAGCCCCTGTGGCTACTGATATTAGAGCCAGTCATGGAAGGTATGGGTAACAGACCTGTTTTAAGAGGAGTGCTACGTGTTATGTATTTGAAAAAATAGAGACTGTTACCATTCCCAGCAGTCAGACCAAAAGCTGATGTGTGGCTCTGGTGATCTATCCAACTAATAATGACACAAGGCCAGGATGACCCAGAGCAAAATTGTCTTTCCCCTCCCAGTCTTTTTTGCTTCCAATTTTAATGAGAAATACAAAATTCTTTCTGTTCACTGTTCCAAAGTTCCGAGTCATCCGAATTCTTCCTTCCACTTCTTCTTCCACCTCCAGTCAGTTCTCAACTCTGTTGATTTTCCCTTCTTAAAGTCTTTCTCTTGCAGTCCTTCTCTCCCCATTTTGGTCAGGGCCCCTCATGTCTTCTCAGGATTATGGTGGCAGCTCCCTAACCAGCTTCAATGCTCCATCTCTCTGTGCCGCACTCACCCTGTGCACAGGCACCAGTGTGAGGTTTCAGAAGCGAAGCTCTTTTCACGCCGTATCCCTTCTCAAAGTACTTCATGGTTTGTCCACAGTGTACAGAATAAAGCCCAAGTTCATGAGCATGGTGTTCAAGAACCTTCAAGTCAGGCACCTTCAAGTCATCACTCATGCTGGTCAACAACACCCTCCTCACTTTCTCATACACATCCTTCCAGGCTGGGCTTACAATTCACCTTTGTCACAAATCTTTTCTTGATTCTCTTACTCAGGAATAGTCCTTCCTCTGCATTCCCATGCTCCTGGATTGAGTGTACTCATTTTACGCTATTTTTTTTCTGACTTATCTAAGCATCCATCTTCCTGCCCAGAGAGCAGGCTCCATATGACCAGAGCCTGCCACCCCAGAGAGCATCCATCACTGACCCCACGCAGCAGGCCATGGAGGGATTCAGTTAACACCTTTGCCTCTATTTGGCTGCAACTACCTAGTTGAGCCACATTAAAAAACAACACAACAGCAAAGTGTCTTTGCCCCAGTATCCCATTATAGAGAACTTTTGAACTCTTGAGTTGATTTCATCATCTAGTTGTGCTTAAAAAATTATAGGAAAAAGAGATGTTCAGGCCTAAAATCAATGAGCAATACATCAAAGGTAAAAAAGCAGATCCAGGATCCCCACCCCCATTTGCAGTTAATACTGGTACCAACATTTGGAGGTGGCAGGTATTTCATTTATTTGCTTATGTTATGTATTTCTGCATTCTTCTTTTCCCTTTTAAATTACATGCATTATCAGGTGTCTATAAATTGGGATTAACTCGGGGCGCCTGGGTGGCTCAGTGGGTTAAAGCCTCTGCCTTCGGCTCAGGTCATGATCTCAGGGTCCTGGGATCAAGCCCCGCATTGGGCTCCCTGCTCAGCAGGGAGCCTGCTTCCTCCTCTCTCTCTGCCTGCCTCTCTGCCTACTTGTGATCTCGCTCTCTGTGTGTCAAATAAATAAATAAAATCTTAAAAAAATAAATTAGGATTAACTCATGAAAAGCCTGTGTAGTTTTAAAATGTTATCTTGAGCTATATTATAGTCACTCCTGGGTCAGGAGGCTGTGGTAAAGAGTCTGGGATTTATTCTGTTAGTCCTAAATCAGTGGAGAGTTTTAAGTAGGGGTGTGATAAGAGATGAATTAAAAAAACATCATTTAGGCTGTAATGGGGAGAATGGATGGAAGGGTCTGAGTGTGGAGTCAGAGAATCCAGTTAGGATGCCACAGAAGTGGTCCAGGGAATGATGATGGTGGTGTTGACCTGGATGGTGGTAATGCAGATGGAGAGAAGGAAAAGATAATGGAATGTATGGTGAAGAAGAGTCAGTGGGACTTGGAATGAATTTGATGTGGAAAGAGGGTGCACTCGGTTGAATTGTGGCTTCTAAAAGATATGTCCACCTGGAACTTCTGAACGTGACCTTATTTGGAATAAGTGTCTCTGCAGATGTAATAAAGATAAGGATCTTCAGATGAGATTAGATTAGGACAGGGTAAATCTAAAGATGAATGTTCTTATAAGAGGCAGAAAGGAGACAGACACACAGATCAGAGCAGAAGGTCGGGTGAAGACAGAAGCAGAATCAGAGTGATGCATCTATGAGTCAAGGAAGGCCAAGGATTGCCCTCAGGCAACGGAAGGTAGAAGAGACATACAATGGATTCTCCTTCTGAGCCACCAGAAGGAACCAACCCCACCAACCTCTGATTTTGGCCTTTTGGCCTCCAGAACTGTGAAAGAATAAAGATCTGTTGTTTTAAGTCATTAAGTTTGTTATATCATCTATAGGAAGCTAATATGGACAGGAAGGAGGAAATGAAGAATACCTTGCTAAGTTTTTTTAGTTTTAGGTACCTAACAGATAGTGATGCCATTTACTAAAATGGGGAAGACAGGGAGAAGAGCAAGTTTTTCTACAACTGGTTATATCCTCTGGGGATGGCACCATGAAAGGAATTCTACAGGAAGTAAAATTTGGAGCCGGCTTGCGGATCCAAGGGAGAGGAGGAGGTAAGCGTAGGAGACTCCAGGTCTAGAGTTACAGTTACAGGGAGGAGAGCCAGAAAGCTTGTTTGAGTAAAAGAGTGATGGGGAGCTAGTGGTGACACACTCTGATCTTCCTTCACAGTGAACATGGGCCATTTACTTAATTTCTTGGAGTTTCATTTGCTTCATCTTAATATAGAAGTTAAAAGAGATTCACCATCAATAAAATGACAAGGCAGTCTACCGAATGGGAGAAGACATTTGCAAATGATATATCTGTTTAGGGGTCAATATCTAAAATATACAAAGAACTTATACAACACACCAAAAACACCAAATAATCTGATTAAAAGTGGGCAGAGGACCTGACTAGACATTTCAGGATCTGAATACACATTTTTCCAGAGAACACATGCAAGTGGCCAAAAGACATGTCAAAAGATCTTCAACATTGCTCATCATGAGGGAACTGTAAATCAGAACCACAATGAGATATCACCTTACGCCTGTCAGAATGGCTAGAATCAGAAAGACACTAATAATAAATGTTGGTAAGGATGTGGAGAAAAAGGAACCCTCATGCACTATCGATGGAATGCAAACTGGTGCAGCCACTGTGGAAAACAATATGGAGGTTCCTTAAAAAATTAAAAATACGATTATCATATGATCCCGTAATTCCACTACTGGGTATTTACCCAAAGAAAAGGAAAACACTAATTCAAAAAGATCTGTGTTCTTCTATGTTTATTGCAGCATTATTGGCAACAGCTAAATTATGGAAGCAGCCCAAGTGTCCATCCACAGATGAATGGACAAAGGAGATGTGGTATATATATACACAATGGAATGTTTCTCAGCCATAGAAAAGAATAAGATCTTTCCATCTGCAATAATGTAGATGGATCTAAAGGGTATAATGCAAAGTGAAATAAATCAGACAGAGAAAGACAAATACCATATGATTTCACTCACATGTGGAATCTAAGAAACAAAACAAAGAAACAAATAAAAATAGAGACAAGCAAACAAAACTTAGACTCTTAAATTAGACTCTCAAAACTTAGACTCTGAGAACAGACTGGTGGCAGCCAGAGGGGAGGTGGCTGGGGGGAATGTGTGAAATAGATTAAGGGGATTAAGAATACACTTACTGTGATGGGCACTAAGTAATGTATAGAATTGTTAAATCACTATATTGTGCACATGAAACTAATATAACACTGTATGTTAATTATACTTCAATTACAAAAAAAAGCAGCAGTTTTATTCAGAGTTAAGAAGCCCTTTATTTACCTTTTTCCTAAGATGTTTTTCTAAAGATCCACATTTTTGTCTTTTTATTCCACCTCTCGATATCAAAAGGATTAGTTGCCATGCACTAAGGTCATTAAGGAGAAGAATTTGCCATCAATAGAAGTAAACTCTGCTACTTTGTAGTCCTTGGGGACTGAAAGTTCTCCAGGACCGCTGTGGTTTGAACATGTGAGCAGATAACCAAGCGCCTTACATATCATCTAAGTTTTTATCTTTCCAAGAATTTCCCAATTTTCCATTCAAGATACTGCTCCCCCACCTCCCAATGTCTGGTCCGGAAGGGATCACTTTACTGTAATATGGTATTTACAAACACATCAAGGTATTTTATTGCAAAACAATTTTCGAACTGCAGAATCTAAGAAGAGTCTTCAAATCATTTGCCTCTTGCTCTCCACGTAAGATTACAGGTACCGTGATAAAATCAACGGACTTGTTCAACCCTCTTGTGCCAGTTGCCTATAAATTTTCAAGATTCAGTCAGCGATCCTCGAATGTGCTGACAGATTCTTTACATTTTGGCTTCTGCGGTTAGAAAACATCTAGGAAGCTGTAAATAATTGTCTCCTTGCCTTTGCTGAAACTGTTCTCTCCGCCTGAAAAATCCCTGCCTTCCCCCATTGTTAGATCTATCCTGGCCTCCCCTAATCCTTTCTAATACTGCTTAAAGTTCCCACTTCCAGGAAAATCCCTCCTTTTTATTGTATTCGTGTGGAGGTGGAAGATATTTGGAGAACTCCAGGCATTCTCTGCCCTACCCAACCCCACCCCAGCCCGCTGTGGCCCCATTCTTCCCTGACCTCCTTCCCATGGCAATTTCTGTACCTTTCTTGGCTTATTGGACCCTGTCTGCATTGAGTGCTGTGTTTTCCCTTGTCTTGTTTCTTTCTTTCCTTTTCAACTTCTTGATCTCCACTCTGTTCACCTCTGCATTCTATCAGCACAGTCTCCCGCTGTGAGGAATGCAAATGGTCCATGTGCATAGATGGATGCATGAATGCTTATAGGCGTGCAAGTGTACAGAACATACATACTCTATATGAATTTTGAAGTGGCTCTTTGCTCAATGCTTGCCTTGGCTGTATGTACCAGGTACCATATAGATGAAACATTTTGGCGCTAGGTCTTGTTCTTCAACAATTCTTCTGAACTACCGGTTTGGCTTCTTTTTCCTTGCTTCTCAGTTCTTTCTCCCTGACTCAGCTTACTGCTCAGCCTCCCGTTGAAACTTTCCCCCAATACTCACAACTTGTTTTCCCTGGATAATAATTCAGCTTGTCTCTTGACCATGGCTTCTCCCAACCGTGGCTTCTCTCTCTTGGGTTCCCTTGGATAAACCACTTACGAATTCAATCTGTTCTCCAGAATTCTTCTGATATCCTACTGTTGGGCCTGCCTTGTTTTATTAACAGGACATTGTTCACGTTACTGACAATAATTCAGGGAAGAAATTAACTCCAGAAACATTATAATCTCTCTCAAGAGAAAGACTTAGAGAAGATATATGGTGGCCCCAGTTTATTTACCTATCAGGTTTCATGAAAATATTGCTTTCGAGTATAGAAAAAGTACCTGTGCTTTGTAGGCTCATTTCCTAAATAGCCATAGTTTGGGGAGACTCACATCCATGTAATTACTTAGTCAATCATAATGGGGACTCACTGTGTGATACATGGCAAAGGAGTTTAGCTGCGAAGGTATAAGACTGTTTTTTCAAAGTCAAGCAGAGAAGTCAAGTTCATTACTTCTGAAATTCGTTCTACATAGTCTCATCTGTCTCACACTGATACTTTTATTGATGATACAATTTAAAAGACGTCACTGCAACAACCAAGATTACTGAATGTCGGAGTCCAAGGCCCTTAAAGACCATCTAGCCCGGTATTTTCCAAAGTGAGGAGTTGTATCCCTGGGGGCACCTGGGTCATTTTGGTGTGGTATCTGGTTACAATGCTAAGTACTATTGACTCTCTTAGTGAGAGGCATTCTTTAATTCTTCAGCCTTCTGATTAGCGGAGGAGATTTGGAGCTAAAATGACCTTATCACCTCTCCATTACAATTTGAAGCCAAATGTCCTTATCACCACTCCATTACTTACTAATCATCTTTATTTATTCATTTGTTTATAAATGAGGCAAAAGCAAATCCAAGGCAAAAAAACCTGTTGGTCACCCTCTCTATGGAATGAACTTCATAATGCCTCTGTTGTCACTGTTTATTTTTCATGGTTCACATCTACACATGGCAAGGAATATTTATTTTCTATTTAAGATGCTAATATAAGGTTTTCATTTACAAACACTTATATAAGTATATGAGTTAATCAAAGGGAAAATAATAACATTTATTGAGACTCAAAGAGTCTCAGGATCTGGGAAATCCATGGTGAAAAATGAAGAGGCAGTCCTCATTCTCTTCAGAATTAGGTCAGTTGTGTTGAACCTCACAGTCTTTGTGTCTCACCTTTGTCTCTCTAATATGAAGCTTCCAGAATTATCTCCACCAAGTATCTGACTTAATTTTTCTTTGTGGCAAGGAACTCCTCAAGAATACTATACATGGTGCAGTGGGAAGCCATGTGAGGCTGGGATGTGTCAAGGTATTTCCAGGTTGGGGCTACTCCTGTAGGCAACAGGCCTTACACAAGACTCCCTCCATCTTATGAGGTGATTTAATTCATGGCAGATCCAGGAAAGAGTCCACCAAATACTTCCATGGCTTCTGTCAGAAGATGGCTAGATGTTGCTCTTAGAATCTCTTGGGATGTCATGTAATCCCCTTCCCCCAGCAGAGGGTGGACTGTTGCCACATCTGAGAAGTGATTGGTGACGTTGTCTTCAGGAGCCACTTCCCCTCAATTGTCATCTTGACTTTCACTTTTCCAAATCAAGTGAGGAGGGAAAAGATATTGGGGTCTGGTGAACATCTGGGTAGCATATTTGTCAAAGGAATCTGTTTCTCTTTTCCTCTTACAGCAAGAAAACTATCCTCCATTCCTAGGAAAATGATTAATGATAGCACACGGAAGCCAAAAGCATATGAGCTGTTACTTTACTTTCTTTCTTTCTTTTTTTTTTAAAATTTTATGTTTTATCTCCTACCTGTGGACAGATAAGCTTTTCCTGTGTGTTTTGCCATGAGTCACTCAAATTCCAGGCATCTCCCAGCTCTGTTTCTTGAAGGCCTGTGGCTTTTGCTGATTGACTTCCTTTTTGGTGTCCTTGAGCAATTATCTGTTGTATGTGACACAGAAATTTCTGAAGCATAAAATCCTACCTTTGCCTTCCACTTCAGTTTCTCTCTGTCAGGTGAAGGCAAACCACAGGCCAGACAGACAGGAAGGCGCGTTCACAAGTGTGTGGTGACCTAAAAGGGTTGGCTGACTCAACAGTTGAGGTCAGGGTCACCTCCTGTGGCCACCTGACTTTAGACACCATAGAGAGAGCAGAGACCAAGTTCCCAGGTCACCCTTTCCTGCAGTGGCTCGAGGCCTCACAGCTCCCTCTAAAGTTCACAAGAGCTGGGAAGCGTAGTCTGATTCTCTGCGTATGTGTAGGACATGGGGGTTGTGGTGCCTGTCTGCAGCCTCAGAACACCCATGCAGCCTCCTCTCCCTCCTACAAGACCCTCCCTGTACAGTCCTCAGTCCTACCTTTTGTTTTTTCAGCTTGATACTTCTCCTCTCAGACTCTGGATTTCTCCACAATTCTTCCTGTTTTCCATTACTGAGCCCATGCGCAGCCTCTCCATGTGATCTGTGTCCATAAGCCCATTTCTTTTCTGTCCTTATGCCTCCAGATCTGTACCCCCCCCCCCACTGGCTATTAACTAACTCCTCACGCTGCTCCTCTCCACATTTCCCTCACACCAGAGAGAGGCCAGGGAAGGCCTGTGGATGGGCCTCAGCCTGTAGCCAGACCCGAGCCATGCTTTCATCACACAGGAGGGCCTCCCCCTCATGCAGCCAGCTTCCCAGCCACCCCTAGATCTTGGGGGAATTGCTCTTATTTGTGGCCTATTCGTCCTCCTCACAGGCCTGTACATTGAGGCTAGATATAGGTAGGAGAGCTGAGAACCTGGCATCTTCTGCAACCCATCCATTTCTGTGCTTCCCTCCTCACTCTTGGCCTCCGTGTATGGCTGTCCCCATGCCTGTCCGTTCAATCCATCTAGGCCCAGTTCCAGAAGCCTCTGCTCCCATACCTAGTGGCCTATCTCCTGGTTGGGTTAGTGCTCACTTCAGAGCACAGCGTCTGTGCTCACCTCCTCATCCTCTCCCTTGCTGAAGTATCTGTGAGTCCCTTGGAGGCAGAGAACATACCTGACTCATCTTGGGCTTCTCCCTCATTCACAGTACAGGGCCCCCAGCACATAGAAATCATTCCATTTGCTGAGTGACAGTGGAAGGCGGTGGTGGTCACACCATGACTCCATGGTGTGAGATGGGGATACAATAGAGCCTTGCTTGTGTGATCCAAACATCACTCTCTCCCAAGAACACCTGACATGGAAGAAGAAGCCAGTGAGGAGGACACACACAACCCAAGTCTTCATTACAGAATCTCTATATTCAGCCAGTACTGACTGAGTGCTTTTTCTGTGGTGAACTGAGGAGGGGAGAAAGACAAGATCTTCTGAGCTTAGTATCTGGAGGGATGTATGAGTGTATACTCGATACAAAATAATTTAACTTACTAAAAAATAGTTCCAGTCACGAATATTAATGGATTAGAAATGAGAACATAAAAATTATATAACACGTAGGAATGACAGAAATGATAAAATTCAGGACAAATTTAATAAGAGGGTTACATAATATGTATAAAGAAAATAATTCAGTTTTATTTCAGTTAATTTTTATTTAAAAAGAACAAATGGTGCCCTGTCCTTCCAAGACCTCATACCCCAGGAGCGATCCAATTGCCTCTGCCTCAGAGAGGTCGTTAACATATGGCGGCAATGGGCCTCTGCATCTTTACGTCTCTAGATTGCTCTAGATGCTTACACGACTGTTAACTTCCATGACTAAGCAAAGCTTTAATAATAAAAAACAGTTTCATCAATAGCATATAATATCTGTAAGGGAAAGCAGTTAATGAGCTTATTAATAAGGTTATAAGTATATTAATGAAGCCAACGTGTTTATGCTCATCAGGCTGACCATAGATGACATTGGCTCTATTTACTCTAGAGCAGAAGGGCATCTGGTGATTGGATCCAAGTATACTCTGAATTATTCCTTCCCTTTCATTTCAGAGACATAGAAATGGATTTTGAACTAGGAAAGTCTGTCTCTCAGGTGAGAGTTACTGAACAAATAACATACGTGCCATTTCAATGTCTCTGTATGTTTCCCTTATTAGCTTATAAAGAGGTTATAAAAATAAAATGAACTATTTATATTACTGATGCTGGGCATTTGTATTTTTTCTTTTTTTAAGTCTTTGTAAAGACTTTATAAAGTCTTTACAAAACATTATATATATTTAAGTCGTGCAACATGATTCGACATACGTATACAGAATGAAATGATTGCTAAAGTCAAGCTAGTTAACGTGTCTTCTCACATAGTTACCATTTCTCTGTGTATAATGAGAGCACCTGAAATCTACTCTCTCAGCAAATCTCCATTATTCCATATGGTATTCTTTAGTACTGTTGTAAGATGTTTTCCACTATACTTTCAACTCTACAGTGAAATAGAGCATTATTAAAATAGAATTTAAGTATGCAAATTTACTAGAAATTACATGATACATAGTTAAAAATCGACAACATTCTGCTTTAGATCCTAACATCAACATATCCCCAAACCCTATCTTTTCCCACTAGCCAGTTAGCAAGCTTTATCTATATCTACCAATAACAGTAACAACAAAATAGCTTAACAATGCCTGCTTGAAGATACCTCTATCACTGAAACATAAATTCTTAGCTATCAACTTCTTTTAAAGAGGTGTTCAAATCTTCAAAATATATTGATGAGAAGTCTGATTTTTTTCAGAAATGCCTAGTAAATTCTAACCTATTTTAGACATGATCTATGGAGTAGAATTTGAACATAGGCCATCCATTCTTTTGGACATTGGAACAAACTAAAAAACACTTTTCAAGGAGAATCCTGGCCTAGTTCCTAGGCATCTTGCTTTCAAAAAGGCAGGCTGGGTATGTGTGTGGGTTGTGGGTATGGTCTCTCACTTCTGCAGTGGTTCCTGGTCAGAAACCCAGAGCCCGCTAAAGCAGTGCTTTTCAAACTGAGTTGTAACTCATTCGTAGATCATAAAATTAGCTTAGTGAGCCACATATGTAATTTAAAATTTTCTGATAGCTACATTAACAAAATAATTGATGTTAATTTTAATAATATATTGTATTCAATCCATTATATAAATATATTATCTTTATGACATGTAATTAATATAAAATTATTAATGAGCTCATGCACAATCGTTTTTTTTGTACTGAATTTTCAGAACCTGGTATTTATTTTACACTTTAGGCAGACCTCAATTCAGAATAGCCACATTTCAGATTCCCATTAGCCACATGTGGCTAGTGGCTACTGTATTAAACAGCCAAGTTTAGTGCTTGCAGGTTCATACATTGAAGTAGAATAGAATAGAATAGAATGGAAAATTTCAGAGGGTATTGCCAATAGTAAGGTAAATAATTTTTCAGGGGGTGCAAAATATGTTCCTGAGTGGGGGGCAAAATATGTTCTAAATATGGTTAAAAAAAGTTTGAAAGTTGATGTATTAAACCAAGTCGATCTTTACCCCATTTAAGTGCCTATAGGGATGTCCTGAAGATCGATTTCTCAGAAACATAAGAGTTCCATGGGGCACTTGCCAGGCCATGCACTGACCCTCAGGCTCACCACTTCTTGATTATCTATTGAAGGCTTAGAGATCTGTCAAGTATGGTTTGGGATGATTGGTTGGAGAACATGCAGCTCACCAGTCTGCATACATGCTAAAACTTTTCTGAAGCAAGCCAGATCAGCAGAGAGATCAGCCTTTGACCCTAATCAGGTTGTTTTTTCTATTTGACTTTGGTTTGACATTATTATAATAGGGTTCAAAACTGCTTTACAGAACAGCATCATTGGCATGTAATGGGCATTCTAATGCATTATTGTGGGGAAATGCGTGTTGGTACATTTCTGATGGGTGGTTTAGTACATATCAATGAATTTAAAAATATGTGTGCCCTTGGATCCAATACCTCCAGGAGCTTATTTTTCCACTTCCAGGCATTAAAGAAAGTGATAAATGTGTACATAAAAATTTAGGTATACTAAATGCAATGCGTTATGTTGGATTGGATCCTAGAACAGAAAAGGACATTGGTGGAAAACTAATAAAATCCAAATGAAGTATGGAGCTTAGTTAATAATAATGTAATAATGTTGGTTCCTTAGTTATGAGAAATGTACCATGGTAATGTAAAATATTATTGTTAGGAACAACTGGGTGTGGAGTATATGGGAACTCTCTGTACTGTCTTTACAACTTTTCTCTGAACAGTGAATTATTCTAAAATGTGTATTAAAATATTTAATTCAACATTTAAATGTTTATTAAAATAAAATTTTTTATCAATAATACGGATTTTCATTGCAGTACTACCATTAAAACAAAAGTTGGAAGCAGCCTATCCAACCATTGAGGATTTCTTAAATAATTTTGGTGCTTCATACGATAAAATACCAGGGGCACCTGGGTGGCTCAGTCAATTAAGTATCTGACTTCAGCTCAGGTCATGATGTTGGGGTTCTGGGATAGAGCCCCATAGCAGGCTCTGCACTCATCAGGGAGTCTGCTTCTCCCTCTGCCCTGCCCTCTGCTCGCTCTCTCTCACAAAAAAAGAAAAATCGGGCAGTCATTTAAATGATGGTGTAGAATTAAATTTGTTAGCACATGAAGCTGTTGACAATATATTTAGTGAAAGACAACTTCTAAAATATTATTTTGTTAAGGTATGTATATAAAGAGAATTGGCAGAATATGCACCAAAATATCGAGAATGGTTATCTCTAAGTCAATAAAATTAGAGAAGATTTAAAACATATATATATATGTAATTATGTGTACGTGTTTTCAGATTTTCTTGTACAGTGCTTATATTGGTTTTCTAATAAGAATTTTTAAAGTTTTTTTTTTCTGTTTGTTTTTTATTTTTTGCAAAAGCGGATCAGATGAGTCAGAGTGCTCTGACACCGGGTGGCGGTGATGAGTGTGTTCTCACCGCAGACTTGGAAAGAAGGGACTCAGATTGCCCCCTGAGAATTACACTTAGGGATCAACATTGAAAGTGTTAGTGTTGAGTGGTGTGAGATCTCGTTAAAGTATCGGAATGATTCACAGACCAGAATTAGTCCTGGCTACAACCAAACTTGACATTAAGAAGTACAATTCAGAAGTGCATCTGTCACAAAGGATTTGGCTGAGATTGGATGTGTCTAGAGGAAAGTCACAGAGGCGGCCAGTGCCCCTCTAAGCAGGCCCAGGAGCGATGTGCCCCATCAGACTGGCCTCCGGTTTCTTTCTCCCTCATAGGTCCGCCCCGTGGTAAACCGGAAGCATCATCGTGTTATCCTGGCTCGGTAGCATTAAGCATTTAGATCACCCAGTGGAGTCCCTCACTCTGATCAGGATTAGACCCCTGAAGGAGCCTGCCGGTCACCTGGCTGTCCACAGCTGGTCAGGCTGACATAAGCATCCTTCCACTTGACAATGAGTTTCCTCATTAGCAGATTTGGCAGCTAATTTGATGAATGTGTCTGTGAGCCCTGGTAGAGTGAGTCAGTGCTCTGGGTCCAGTCAGATCTGTGGCTTTGACAGTAAGAATTTATGAGCCCAAGAAGGGAGGGGCTAGACCATGCCCCTGTGAATTGTCCAAGATAACGGTCCTCTTGGGGCCTTGTCAGGCTTCCTCTCAGCCTCTTCTTTTCAATGCTGTGAGTCACCTTTCTCCTGGCATGTGGCAGCTCACTTATTTTTCGGAGCCCTGCCCATCCACCTGGCATTGAGAAAACCAGTCCCATACCCTTGGGTAGGGCAGCAGAGCCCAGTGAGATAAGTGCTGTCGGAACGTGGCCAAAGAACTCTGAGAGACATGGGAACCTGACAAATTTGCACTGAAGTTGAATAGTTCCAGGTATCAACCCTAGCTTGCTCAAGATTACTCATGTCACTGTACCATGGGTCTGTTGTGGTGAGAGCAGCATTAAATATGGTGTCAGCAGGTTTTGGTTCTGTGGTTTTGTCCTAATTATCTGGGTGACCTTCCACAAGCCCTTTTTGGGCCTTTGACCATAAAATTAAAGATGACAGAATACATCATGTAGCATTGTTTTAAGTTTAGTTGTTATGATGGGTGGGAAAGTATACTATCAACTAAAAAGAACTTAACAAAGTAATTATTTCTTTACCTATGAACTGTATTGGAATTTGTGTGTCCATGAGTGATTTTTGAAATGCAAAAAAATTGAAATATTTTATGTCCCAGAAACTTAGTTTATCATATAATGCATGGAAACCCATCAATTACAAAAGAGACATAATTAAATATTTAACTCATATTAAGCAAAACCAGTAACTAGGTTTTGTTCTAAATGGTTGCTTTGCATATGAATTAGATTTCTCTTTACTATTTTTTAAGATAACAGTTTCATTAAGAATATTCTTTTGCCATCCAAATTCCAAAGCCCTGGTGGAACCTCTTCAAAGTAGAAGCCCCTAGAATTCTTAGGGGTAATTTTCTGTGAACTTCTAGGTACAACATCTTGTCTGGCTTATGCCCTACTTCTTAGATTAAGTTCACTTCTGACCTTTGCCTGGCTACACACAGTACAGCAGGGAAAAAAATCCTGAACAGTTGTCAGCAGACCCTCATGGTGGCTTCTGGTTATGTCAGTTTACCTCTCCATGTCTCAGAGTCCATTGATAAGATGGGAAAAAGACTTACCTTGTAGGGTATGGTTTCAATGAAACACTGAAGGTGGAATTGCTTTATAAACTATTTCAAGTCCTATTATTGTTATTATTTTATTTTGTTTGTTCCATAAAACAGTAATGCTGAACATTTTGAACTTATTTTTAAGATGGGGACATAGAGTAGGGCAGACTGACCTCCTAACCCAGACCACTTGATGCTTGGACACCATCCTGCTGGATCTTCAGGGCTTAGACATGTCCATTGATAGAAAACTCCCTCCTGGTTGAAGTTAACTACTCCTCTTCTGGAAGAGTTCTACTTTGGAAATTCTTTCTATAAATAGAAATCTGCCGATTTCCCCACGTTCTTAGTTCTTTCCACTGCTGTGACAAGAGAATAAACCTATGCCCTTTTCTGCCATGATACAGATTTCGAGGGCAACTGCCATGATCCTATTTCTCTTTTCTACAACTCAGACTTCTCTTTTCTACACCTCACTCCTCTCTGCTGTTTTTGCTTGAAGTATTTTCCAAACTCTTCAACATCTTGGCTGAGCTTCTTCAGATACATAGAACTGGTCACCCCAATCTGCCACTTAAATTATAGATACAAATGGCTAACACTTATGGAACACCTTTTCTGTGGTAGCACTGTTCTAAGAACTGTATATAAATTAGCTCGTAACATCCCTATGAAGAAGGTACAGGTACTCATATTCTCCCCCCTTCTAGAGAAAAGGAAACAGAAGCATAGATAGTAATTCACTCACCCAGGTAGCAGGTGGAGAATCTGGGATGTTAAGACTGGCCTCTGCTGTGCCATATGGCCCTGTATGAGAAAGAACATTTGTGCCTGTCTTTGGACTATGAGCACACGAGAAAATTAAACATTAGCCGTTCATTAGTAGACCCAATGGTTGGGACATACTCTGCTTTACTCTATTGCACAAGCCCAATGGCTTCTTTCTAGATCTTGGTTTTCCCACATGTCATGTGAAGGGGTTTGATGAGGTGGTTTCTGAAACACCTTTGTAGCAGTAATATTTGATAATTTCATGGCCCAGCAATTTACAGCAATGGCAACTTAAAATGTCTGGCTTGGTTCCTGGGCCACAATGTGCTGGTTTACTCATAATTCAGACTTCCTACATTAGTTGAAAGCATTTCTCTTACTAAGAAAATCCTATTCTGATCTTGGTCATTATTTCTATACAATGGGAATATTTTGAAGAAAATTGGTTCTGGTGAAAATGGGTCAGATTTTTTCTATATCTGGTCTGCAGTTCTCTCTATTCTCTAGCTCACAGGACACTTACATCTGAATTCCTCTTCTTAAACTCCAGATCTGGTAGTTCAGGCCACTAACCCAACATTGTGACTCCCCAGTATTCACTGAATGGGGGGTTGAACTTGCTACATGCTATTCAAGACCCTCAACTCATGCTCCAACCTTTATCTCCATTGTGCATCTTTACCCATCATTGGCTTCTTATTTGACTCACACTTCTCCCTTCATTTGGAATCTTCTTAAATCCTTTGTTGTGTTGAAATTCTACTTGTTTTTCAGGGTCAGCACCAATGACCCTTTTGGTTTGAAGCCATCCATTTTTTTTTTTTTTAGTCACATGATCTACCACCTCCAAACTCCCATAGCATTTAAACTGTGCTTCTCTCTCATTGCACTTACTCCAATTTAATTGTCATAATATTTTTTTTTCGGCATAGGCAAAATGATTGTATTCCTCTAATAGAGTTTTCTTTTTGATAATTATGAAGATGCATACACGTTTGCATAGATACCTGCTCTGGTGATCCTTGATTATTTCTTTTAAAGATGTTATTTATTTATTTATTTATTTATTTATCTATCTATCTATTATTTATTTATCGCATGCATGGGGAGGGCAGATGCAGAGGGAGAGAGAAAATCTTAAGCAGACTCCCCACTGAGCACAGAGCCCAATTCCTGGCTCCATCTCAGGACCCTGACTTCATGACCTGAGCCGAAATCAAGAGTCGGACACTTAACTGACTTAGCCACCCAGGCCTCCCTATCCTATTTTATTTTTTAATGGGATGATTGTAAGAAAATGGCTAACTGAAAAGAAAGTCTGTTTGAAGGAGAGACTGAGTTGTTAAAACTATTTTAGCAATGATAATGTAGGATCCATCCTAGAATGTCTGCCTCAAGAAGAATAAACTTTGAGGCCACATTCTTTTTTCCAGGTTACTCACTTCCTAGAACACGGACAGACAAAGCAGAGGCCAAAGATACAGCTTTGTTGTGGCATTTTGTTTTCTATAGGTGGCAATAAGAGAGTGTGGAAAGAAGATAGTTTCTGGAGCTAGGCTTGGGTAAATTTTGGCTCCACTTATAGTTTCCACCCTTACATTTTCTTATTTGGGAATGAAAGGGAATTTGCCCCACTTGTGAGTGCTCAGCAACTTTGAATATTCTTTTTACACTTGGGGAACAATTTATAGTACAAATTCTGCTTCCTTAAGAGAAGAGTCAGAATTCTCAGAGCACAGGCATGGGGGCACAGACTCCATCAGTCAGAACTACTGATATGAGACTTCAATTCAGTTGAAGCCACCCAGAAACCAGTTGCCATGAGAACTCTCTTGTGTTGAGAATGGTGGTATAGCACTTGTTTTGTGGGTCAACCAAAGTTGACTCTCCGTGTCCAGGCCCCAGAGTTGATGGTACAAGCCATGATGTCTGTGTGCAGGAGGAGGGACTGAGATATTTTTACTTGGGTGTTTGGGCAGGCTGTCTTGGTTTTCATTAGCTTTGTGAAGCTCTATAGTAACAAAATTCCCTGGAGATGTTATTGTCGCTAGTTATCTGGAATGAATGGGATCCTAAGTCTTGCTATAAAAATTTTGGTATCTGAATGGGAGGCATATTTGAATTATTCTCCCTTTTCCCTGCTGTGATCTTCCCCTACCCACCCACTCCACCCCCCCCCCACTAACATGCACACATTCTGGATGAATTCAGAAATTTTTGGATGACATCTGGATGAGATCTAGAGAAATTCTGGATGAAATCAGGCAAGTGTCTGTCTGTGTTTGTCCTGAGTTCTTGACTCCCCTAACTCAGCGCTTGGCACATGGTGAATGCTACTTTCCTAGAAAATACCCACTGTGTTTGATATCAGTTTTTGTATCAGTAGCTGACAGCATTTTAGCAGCCTAAAACGATGATTAATGCTTGTGACTATCTGGCGTCCGGTAATGTTATACCCCATTTTCACCGAGGCTGGCAAGGATGGAGATATTGCATTTGTCTTACAAATTTGCTGGGGCAGAGCCAGAGTAAACATTGACTTGGAGGTTCCATTTAAGGCCAACTCATTAGAATTTTAAACAATTTGTAAGAATAATCTCAATTAGCACAGCTCATTAGACTCTAATTAGACTTTAAGCCTTTCTTTTAACCTGGTAGCCTTGGTGGGACTCCCGAAGATGTGTTGCCGGGGGTGGATGTCTACATGGTTGTGTACCTGTGGATGTGCCAGAGAGTTAATTTTCCCACAGCAGGGTGGGGTAATCCAAAGAAAACAAATGGGGAATTAGAGTGGCTTGACAAAGCACTATATGATTGTAAAAGGAAACAGGATCCAGGCTTTGCAAAAAGAGAGAGAGAGAGAGGGAGAGAGAGAGACTTATTTTGCTTTCTCTCTTATCATAGCCAGAAGATGCTGCTGTTGCTATTCCATGCCCAAGATTGGTCAACGAAAATGGTTTTAGAGAACAGCCACCGCTATCTCTTTCCAGGCCAGCCTTAGGTAACCTTAGGATGACTTACTTCATGTTAAGCCAAAAATCTGTGCTGGCCCTCATCCCAACTAGTACCTGTCATGCGCCAGCAGCAGTGTCTTGGGCGACTCTTCCCTCGGGAAGGTATTTGTCAAGTGTCCAACCTGTGTTCTTCTAGTTAACTCTTTGTAGATGCCGGTACTTCCCCTCCCTCTCACCATCCTTGAAGTGATGAAACCTTTGAAATATGTTGATTTTGGTTGGGAAATATATCACATCAAGACTGAAGACACCCACTGTGTTTTCATGTGTTTTTGATTCCCAGGAGTTCTTGGACTTGGAAGAGAAGCCAGGAGTCCCACCCAGCAGAACTCCTAGTTTGCAGTAGCATGCACAGGTGCACATTGCTTCCACTTCTGGTTGACGGGAGCCTGTCCTGTCTTCCCGTCTTCCACCCACCCAAGTCTCTTGATATCTAGAGCCACACTGAGCGTGCTGAATCCAGCTCCCCCATGACAGCCTTTCAAACATGTCCATGAATCCCTGACTCTGCTCTTTAGGCAAAGAACTCCATCCTCCATCAGCTGTTTCTCAGGTGGTACCATTTTGAGATCTTTCTTCTTCCTGACCTACAGCCCTCCTGCACTTGTTCCCTTTCTCACTTACAGTGAAGAGCTTAAAACAGAGAACATCCTTCCTGCTGTGTCCTACCCTCAACACTGGCTTAGAATGAATTTCACCCTCTTTGCCCAGACCTTTATAGTTCTGTTGATATAGTCAGTACATGGTAGCTTTAGCTTTATTTGGTGATCTTATCAGACCTTTGGGTCATACCAAACATCATGTCTACTGACCTCTCATACCCTGGCTTGTCATGTGGCGGCTCAGTCGTGTCTGTCAGTGCTATGACCACGCCCCCCCCCACAACAGGGGTTGTATTGACCCCATTTATCTTGTTGGGTCTGCATGGTCTTTCTGAGTAACTGACTCAAGAACCAAGACATATGGACTGTCCTAAGCTGTTCCTTGAGGTCAGGGACAGTTCCTCTTGCCCACCTTTTACAATATATTGACTTTTACTCAGAAAACCCCATTTGTGATTTTTTTAACCCAAAATTACTAACCCACTGAATTCCATATTCTGACCTGTTTTTCTGCTCACATAGCAGTTTCTTGGAAGTGAAGAGCGTGCTGGAAAGGGTCAGAAACAGAGGAGATGGTCTTCAACTCCTTTTCTTTCTTCACTTTCTTTCTAGGGGTTGAATAGTTTCTTCGTAAGTATCTCGTCATAGTCTTTCAGACCTAAAATATAATTCATTTTTCTATCACTTACTAGCTAATGGAGGCTGGGAATGGGAAAAGGAACAAGGAGAAGTCAGTGTATAATAAAGGGCATTGGATCAGGAGCTAGGCTGGCTTCATAGGTGTGCACCTATGCAGGTACACTGGGCCCTGTGTCTGGATTAATGCTCTGTTGTTGCTGTCTTGAAATTCCTAATTTTTGAACAAGGTGCCTCACGTTTCCATGTTGTGCTGGGACCAACCAATTATGCAGCTGATCCATCCTGACTAGATGTATCTTTCTTCCCCCTTTCTCCTCAATCTTGGCATATTTCTCCGCCTCATATCCACTGTTAGTAAGATGAAGGGGTTTCCATCTCTGGCAGTCTATGAGTCTAAAACAAAAAAAGGTAGAAAAAGGGACCAGTGAACTCTGTCAAGAATTGTGGATGGACTGAGGCTTCACATAAGGTCTTTACAACTTGTCTGGTCCAGGTCTCTCATTTTATATTGAAGGAAACTCAGTTCTTAAAAAGGAAATGTCCTCCGCAAGTCCCATAACACATTGGAATAGAGTTGTCTGTGGGAGAATCTCCTCCCCAGAGGAGCCCACTGGGAAGGTGATGGCTATAGGTAAGGAATAGCCAATGATGGGACAGGGAGAATATCAGATGATTTCCTCCTGACTCCAGTGCCTGCCTTCTCCTGCTCCCTAAAACACACTCACATATTTGATATGGAATCAAGAGCTATGGTGCCAAGTTCCAATGATAAATACAGGCCATCCAGAGTCCTAGGTAGGAAATTGACCACAGTGTTGTAGAGTAGCATGGAGACCCTTCCCGGGTCTCGCATCCTCTGGGGACTCCCAGGGCCGGCCTACCCACTGAATGTCATGTGAGCCCTCTCTCCTCCTAATGGCATTCTGTCTTTCTCCTTCTGGGACTCCTCTCTCTTTCACATTTTTCTCAAGTGCCCATCTCCCTCTCTCTCCTTCTTTTCCCATGGCAACTCTTCCTTGGAAATTTGAAGCCCCTACTCCTTTTTGGTGTCATATAAATATTCATGGCTCATGGCATCTGCTCTGAATGCAAGCTTCTCTCTGACCAACCTTCTCTGTTGCTGGGGTGACATGTTGGGGCTAGGGTCAAAGGGAAGAAGGATGTGAGGGTATGAGGTGGGGAGGGGGCCCCTCTACAGTTTACTTTCTCTTTCAGTTATCATTTTTCTTTTTGGAGTTTTTAAAAAGTAGGTTCCATGCCCTCTGTGGGGCTTGAACTCACATTCTTGAAGAGTAGCATATTCTACTGACTGAGCCAGGATGGATATATATATGCAATAATAACAGTGGTCAAAACTCTGCCTTCAAAGTATCTGCTGACTTTATAGGTAGGCCATAGGAGCACTGGGAGAATAGACCTGACAACAGAACTGTGAATTTAGACCTGGTGCTGTGGCCTCAATGTTTGCCTTTCAGTTACTGTGACCTGTCCTGACTGTGCTCCACCTCTGTGTCAATGGAAAATAGCCCCACAATACTTCCAGTGAAACCCGGCCCAAAAATCATGGAAAGGGATCGTGGGTGGAGAGCCCAGTGGACAATCTCCATTTAAGATGTGGTTAAGGGCAGAGTTCCTTCTTAGTGTGTCCTAAGCTTTGGCCCAATGGTGACTAAGGAGGATGATTCATCAGTCATCTTCCTATTTTCACTATTAAAATAATTCTAAACCAAACCAGTTTCCATTTTCATGGAAGGCAAACCTCAACCCTGTTGAGTCTGTTAATATTTAAATCAGAGGTTGGAAGGGATAGAGAACATAAAGGCAGTCCCTCAGTGAATACACAGCCTGATTTATGGTCCACTGCAGAGGTTAGGACAAGGGGTTCTGTTCACACCCTCTTTTATTTCATTTGACTATATAAAAAGTGTCCCAGGCCAGGCTCTGTGGTAGTTTCTGTGGATACAGAGAAGGTTAAGACAAAGTTACTTCCCTGTGTGTGTGTGTGGGGCATACATTTTATACCAACTGTAATACCCGGTTGACAGTGCTGGGTTAATCCAGTTATCTGTGTTAAAATCCAGGAAGATCCTTAAAAGAAATGCCATTTGGGCTTTACTTAGGAGCATCTGGAAGACTGACAAGGAGAGATGGTGGAAAGCTATTCCATATAAGTGGGATAGAATCAATAGGGGTTTGAAAGGTGAAAGTGTTTTTGAGGCATGGGAAGCCATTGGTCTGGAATGGATGACCTATCAGGTATTGAAAGAAGGACTGGTACTAGACACGAGGTGGAGAAAGCACACCGTGGAAGGACTGTACACTTCAGCTTATGGCAGGGAAGTGGTGGCAGTGGGACAGGGGGAAGGTCTTCTACCTCTCCTCTCTCCCATCTCTGATCATCCACAGTGATAATTCCACTTTCAGATAAGAAGACTGAAGGCAGAGAAGATGAGAACCATAGTTCCCATGGCTCCTCCTTTAAAAGGCCTAACCACATCTCCTTCCAGAGGATTTAATCCACAAATACTTATTTCACATCATCCTTTCAACACCATTCTACCTGTCCATCAACCAGTCTGTATATTAATATTAAATTAAATCATAACTGAATTCCTACCATTTCTACCGTTAGATGGTAGAAGGAATTCCTCACCAATTCCTACCATTAGATGTTTAGAAGAGATATCAAACTGAAAAAGGCAAGCAGCTTTTGTGTGCCGAGTTTCTACCATATGTTGACAATAATTCTATGAGCTTGGTATAGATGATAAACTGAGGCTTTCAAAGGTCAAGTAGCTGGCCCACCATCATGTAAGTAGTGAGTGGTTGAGCCTAGAGTCAGACCCTGGAAGATACCTATACTTCGGTTCCCTAGTCTTTTGTGTGAGGAGACTATAATATAAACACATCTTGGAAGAGCTAAAGATAACACGGGTTCAAATCAGTAAAGCCCCAGCACAGTGCATCACACCTAGCTACTGTGCTTATTTATTGCTTTCCACATATTCTTTTGAAATTCCGCATTGTCTGCTTGGGAAGCGATACAGCTTCTCAAGATATAACCTGAAGGTATAAATAGACTAGAGAAGAAAGTGACTTCAAAGTGATGCTGGAAAAGTGATTAACAAAGTAGCGATGACCAGTCTGATGTATGTGCCAGCCCACCATTCTTCAGGATTCACTAAGCTCTTTCCAAGCATCGAGTCCAGTTCCAGGGAAAACTATCATCCAGTGAGTGACTGTGTGACTTTAGCTCTGATGGCCTACCTTCCGATGATGGCTCCGTGACTTTGTGCTCTTTGCTTCTACAGCGGTTGTCACATCCAAAAAGGCTTTGGAACTTGGCAGACTTAGGTTTACAGCCCAATTTCAACACTTGTATGCTCTCTGATCATGGGATAGTTACTTTATTTCTTTCAGTTTCCATTTTCTCCACCATCAAGTGGAAATAATAATACCTCGTCACAGGGTTATGTAAAGTTATATAAAAATTATATACAGAACTTAGCACCACAGAAGCTCTCAGTGAGTGGTAGCTTCTATTATAAGAATGTTTCATATCTTTTGTAAGAAGGTTGTTGATGAGCCTTGGATAATAATCCATGATATATATATATAATATATTACATATATAATATATAATATATAATATGTATATAATATATTACATATATTACATATATATAATATATAATATAATATAATATAATATATATATATTTGTAAATGCTTTGTTGGAAGAGAGAGACTTCTCTCCCAGTCTGGCTCTTTCTGAGACACTACACAGAGAAATGTGCAAGAAGCCAGAGGGAAGCCCAGGAGAGATTTGCTGCCAGCCCAAATTTCAGTTTAAACAAACCCGCTGAATGGAAGCCTGCACTTACACAAAGATAAATCCGAAAGCAGTGACTCCTGTCGTGAGGGACTTGGAAAGAGTACATGAAATCTGTCTGAAAGTAGTTTGGAAAGGCTTGAATGTAAAATAAGAAATATTTTATATTAGGACCTTGGGTGATGATTTAGTTTATTTTTTTACTTTATCATATTTTTTTCTAGGAAAAGATACAAAAAAATTAAGTAAATGTAAAAGAGATGAAATATTTTTTAAATGGTCTTTTTTTCCAGCTTTCTAGGAGCATATAATTTTTTACATGCAACATACATATACTCCATTTCTCTTATCGTTTCCTTTTTTCTGTCCATTTTTAATATCCATCATTGTATTTTCATCTCAACTCCATTATTCCTTACTCTCTTTCTCTCTTCTCCTTTTGTATTTTTAGATTATGTCTTTTGAAGGCAAAACAGCTGGTTCATCTGGTCAGTTAGAAATAATTATTAATTCAATTACAGGAAAAAAATTCAAAACCACAAAACAAAACCTAAACAAACAAACAAAAAACCCAGCCCATCATCACCACTAACCACAACCATCAAACTTAACAACCAGACTTTGTCTTAGGCACTGAACAGATAACTTCAAAGAGCCAACGGTGCCATTTAGTTTTTGTTGGCAGTGGTGGTGAAGCCACTCTCTTTTTGCTTATAGAGTCAGCTAAATCAGTCCCTCACTTGTTGATTCCCCCGAGTGCTTAGAAAAAGTTGGGTGTCCTCCCATAGTGTTCTTTATTCCTAAAGTGGTTGTCTCTTTCAACCAATGAAGAATTGATTTTTAATCATAACCTTATCATTAGAATCTAGTTAATGGAGTCTATGATTCCGTTTCCTTATCTGTAAAGTGGGGAACTACCGTGAGGACCAAATTAGAAAAGAGTTACATGAGCCTTTTTAAGGACAATACAGTATACACATGCAGGGCATTATTACCCCTTGTTGAAATCCTCCCGCAAAATGTTTTTTCCCAAAGAAGTGAAAAGTTCCCTTTAATAGCCTGTGTAATTGTTGAGGCTGGAGATATAAATACCAATTTCTATTTATTTAGAGATATTCTAATTCTTTCTTGAATGGTAAGTTATATCTGAAAACCATTTTTAAAAATTCTCAGTTAACTGCATTTAAAAGCGTACATTCTCTAGATTTCCTAAAAATTCTTAGCCTCCAAAATTCTTATTCTTGAAACAATTTGGAGCCACTTCCTCTGTTCTTATAGGTTATAAACCTGATCTCCTGGAGTTTAAAGACTTGGAACATCAGAGTACCATATCTGTTGTTTTTACAAATCTGTGTGAAAGAGTATCAATCCAATCTCATTTAATCCATCCCAGTTCAACAAACATTGGTAGCCTTCCACTGGCTGCTGGGTACCAGGGAAGAGACTGGAGAGTAAAAAGTGGAGTGTGGGTTGTAGAAGATAGTATACAACTATATAAGTTAGCTTGCTTGAAATGTTTTTCTACTAACATCATTAGTAGGGAAAACAATGATTTAACATTTGTGTTAGAAGACTTCATGGTTTATAAAGCGCCTTCCTTAGCTCTTATTTTATCTTAATAATAATCATATGTTTCTCTATTATAGGTGAGGACCCTGAGATTTAGCATGGTTACATGTACAAAAGTGTGACTCCCCAACTAATTTTTGGCAAAGCCAAGATTCATACACAAAAGCCAGCATCAGAATTCTGTGTTTTTGTTCCTTCTTACACCAAACTGCATCCATCCTATGAAAGATAATACATTCATCAAAAAAAATTACGGTCTCATTTTTGCGTTTTAATTTGGCCCAAATTACACCTGTTTCTTATTGCCAACTTTGCTACTACTCATCTGTCTGTTCTTATGACATACTAGAGCTTTGAACTTCTTGGAAGAAAGGGACTGTCTAAATTCAAGGTATTATTATTGCTCTTACTATTAGCCAAGACAAATGAAAAGCGAATAGAGCATCTCTTGTCTTACTAGAACCCTTTAATTAAGGAAATTGGTTATTTTCATTCCCTGTAGCTATGCAATGATTAATGCAACATGGCACAATACTTTCAGAATGTAAGACATATCTCACTGAGACCAATCAACAAGTATACTTCTCTAAAGAGAAAAGAATGGAAGCCAGATTGGACCCAATGCTGACATCTGATTTCTACAGTGAAGCATCATGCTAGAGTTTGAAAATTCTAGAGAGCTTTTTATTTCCAGTCTAGGGATTGTCTAGTGGAACTAATTATCTA
This sequence comes from Ailurus styani, assembly GCA_002007465.1. Taxonomy (NCBI): domain Eukaryota; kingdom Metazoa; phylum Chordata; class Mammalia; order Carnivora; family Ailuridae; genus Ailurus; species Ailurus styani. The sequence goes on along the minus strand of LNAC01000070.1, from coordinate 1,550,131 downwards.
GTGGAACTAATTTTGAGTATATTTATTTATTTATATTTATATTTATATTTATATATATTTACTGGTGGAAGTAAATAAGTGAAAAAAAATAGAGACAATCACTTTGGACTCCTAGAGCAGCGAGAAGATATTGTAAGGCAGATAAGTAGCTAATTAATGCTTTACCATACATTATTTCTTATAGCTACACAAAAAAGACAATACACAGTTTTCAGTATAATGTAAACAAAGTAGAATTGCAATAAAAGCAGTTAAATAACTTACTTTATCTTAGTTAACAACCTTATAGGAGCTGGAGGGAGCTGTGGGTGTGTATGTTCAGTTAACTGCCTTCATGCCTCAGAGACACTAGGCTGCTATTTCATAGCTGTGTAATCTTGGACAATTTACCTAAACTCGCAGAGGCTCTGTCTCTTCATCTGTGAAGTAGAAGAAACAATACCCATCTCAAAGGTTCCTGTGTATGAAGCGTGTGCTTGAATACAGGGCCCAACCTGAGTAAGTAAATATGACTATTAGTAAAGACTCTGATGCTGACAGAGGTACTTTGGCACCAAACTTTCACCACCTTTCTGAATAGGCCAAGGAAGCCTTTCTCAACCATTGGCCTTTGGCTTCCCATGGCAGGGGTTGGGTCTCAACCACACCTCTGGCTCACTTCTTTGGAATTTGGCTGTGGCCCATGGTCCCACATCCAGTCCTTTCCTTCTGTCCCAAGTCTCCCGCATGGCCCATGCTAGGCAACAAGCAATGAGGCCCCTTAAAGAAGGTGTCCTACTGCTCTGTGTCCTTTGGGTATTTGAATGCCAATCACCTGGTCCTTGCGCTCACGGTATCTCAGGCTCCTTGTTCTCCTGGGATCCTGGTGGAGTGTCTGTGAAACTATCACCGTCTGTGGGACCACAGCTGGCAGGATGAGAGTCAGTGTCTTGATTAAACTCACTTCTGTGCTGCTGACTTCTGATCCTTAACGCTGGGGTCAGGACTTCTCCTGAGCTCTAGACAGCACTGTGGGAAATATCACTGATGACTGTGGATCCCTATAGATCATAGCAATCTTGCATTGGAGTTAATGAGACTTCACATTCTCCCCCACTATCTGGACTGAGCTCTCAAGGCAGTAGGTGCCTCTCACTCTTTCCTTTGTCCTAGCACCTGACCTAGTGCCCATTGTGTTGTATCTTTTCAGGGAATTTTTGGTGAATCGGACTTTCTGACTTTGATCTTCAGCACTGTACTCGAATGCTAATGGTGCTGAAGATGAAGATGATAATGACAATGATAGTGATGGAGAAAGAGAAAAATGGCAGAATTAGAAGGGATCAAAAGTAGTCAACAACGATAGGATACAGTCTACAATTTGGCTGTTGGATGTTCAGGAGATGCATAGTATGTTACACTCACTGTCAACTAGAGAAAATGGCTGCACATTCCCTAGTGAGACTTGAATCAGAAGAAGAGTTTACTCCCATGATCCACACAACAGCATGAAATTCATAATGGCCAACATTTGTTGAATACTTATAGTATGCTTGTCACTATTCTAAGTACCTTCATCTGTTATCTCATTAATGCCTTCCAAAAACATTATGAAGAATTATTATTATTACCTCCAATTTCTGGATGAGAAAACAAAGCATAGCAATGTCAAATGATTTTGTCAAGATGACACAGCTTGTAATTGGCAGAGCCAGGAGTTGAACTGAAGCTGTGTGACTCTAATGCTATTCTCTTAACTACTACTATTGCTCTTGTGACAAAAGGCAGTAAAGTTACAGGGTCCTAGCTGCAAAGTGAGGTGTAATAACCTTGGAAAACTGGACATTACAAACTTTACTTTGATTGTATTCTTTATTCTTTCACTGACCAATTAAATTAAAAAATTAATATTAAGCTAAAGCCATAAATCAGCAGATCAGAAAATCCAGAGGGGAAAGGTAGAATAAGATCATGGTTAAAGCAGATTGACTGATGCACAAAGTTAAGGTGTTTCCTACATGTAAGGATCCAGGTATAGATACAGCATCATCTTGGAACACAACTATGGACCTTCACAAATATATACGTGTGTGTGTGTGTGTGTGTGTGTGTGTGTATACATAAATATGTGTGTGTGTATATATATATATATATATATATATATTTTTTTTTTTTTTTTTTTTTACAGANGTACAGAGCCTTTACAGACAAACAAACTTTCCTGATAGTACTGATACCTTACCAGAGCAAAACTCTGGGAAAAAAGGTGTTATGTCCTCACCTCTAGGAGGTTTTAGAAAGGAGCTCACGGAGGATGCCAAAGATCCTGAAACAGACAGAAACTCCATCATGCCATAGTCTATTGAAATATTGTTGTAACATTAGGAGTCTGGGCATTTAAACACCTTCCTAGTAGGCAACATGACCTATTGGACAATTTTTCTTTAAAGTAGGCTCTAAGCCCAGCATGGAAGTGGGGCTTGAACTCAACACCCTGAGATTAAGACCTGAGCTGAGATCAAGAGTTAACACGCTTAACCACTTAACTGACTGAACTACCCAGGCACCCCCTATTGGAAAATTCTTGACCAAGGAATGGGGAGATACTGATTTGAGTCCAGGTACTGTCACGCACCTACTGTGTGGTCTTTGGCAAGTCATGCGTCTCTCTGAGTTTCAGTATTTTCATTCATAACATGAGGGAGTTGGACTAATTCAATGATTTGAAACTTTTTTTTTAATACCTATATTTCTCTTTCTTTAAATGAATGTTCTTGGGATCAAAAGTCAGACATTGAAGTTCTGGGGTTCAAGGTCTTGCCTATGTATACCATCTTTCTGCATCCCAAGGTGACCCCTGGGATCCTGTGGTTAACAGTTCTAACACCACTGTAGTAGATTATATCAAATTATAGACTATATTTTCCAGCTCTGAAATTCTATATGGCAACCTCAGGCAAAGGCAATAGCTTAACAAAGTCAGCATATGTACAAAATTCATCTTAAGCTTTTTTTTAGTGGTTTCTTGGAAAAATGAAGACAAAAGTTAATCATTCCTTAATATGTTTAAGCCTAAAGTAGGGTTATTCTTCAGGTATGGGTAAACACCTTGCAGTAATGTTAAAGACGTAGACTTCAAAGAAAGTCAGGAGTTGAGTTTGGGAANTTTTAGTGGTTTCTTGGAAAAATGAGGACAAAAGTTAATCATTCCTTAATATGTTTAAGCCCAAAGTAGGGTTATTCTTCAGGTATGGGTTAACACCTTGCAGTAATGTTAAAGACGTAGACTTCAAAGAAAGTCAGGAGTTGAGTTTGGGAACAGAAATCATATTTCATTCCTATTTACCATACCTCTTGTTAAGCACAGATGCTTGTAAATCTGTCCATAGGACATCAGTGGATTTGCAGTTCTGAAAAGCAGTCACAACATGTGCGTATTTCACAGTACGGTATTTCCGTATAGTTCTGTTCCCCTCAGCAGATTTGCATCAGACTCCCAAGTGATTTGGTGTATTGGATACCATATACATGGTTAGGTAGCCTTGAAGGTTTTGGATAATTCTGCCAGAACTGTGAGTGGCTCTGGTTTAGCATCTGTTTGGTTAATTGATATTCTGCAGTTCCTGATTCATAGCTGGCCCTCAAAAATATCTGCTGAGTGAATGGATGAATTCAATAAGATGAGGCAGGTCACTCAAGGGTTCTGGCGGCTACTCAAGCCAAGACTTAATGAGAAATAGCCTAACAGTTGACACAGACGTTTCAATACCCGGTCAATTACTGTTCTTACACACATGTGACTATGGGACACTTGAGCCTATAGAAGTGTTTTATGGGCTTAGGTCATAACTCCACAAAATGAGAGGGGAGGACTCAGGGCCTTTGACGTCCACAGAAGCAAATAATAGCTGGAAATCAAGCACTCAAGGATGATTTTTAAAGTAAGTTGATAATTGGATCCATTTAATAAGTAGAAATGTATGTTTATAAGATGTTATGCTGCCCAGGCCTCCTTGCTGGGGTCAGAGACTTGATAGTTTAGAATTGACTAGTCCACTGTCTCTACCCTTGAATCAGGAATTTTGGGTTAATAGAGGCAAAGGCAGGAAAGAATATCCCATGGACAGAATCTTAGGTTTTTTTTGGTTATTTGTTTTCTCTTTCTAGAATGTATTTTATGCTTGCTTGGTTGAACCAATTCCTCATCTTGTTTTGTGATTTCAAACTACATGGAATTTATTTGTAATCTGAATCCAGTTTTAGATTTAGGGATGTTTGCTAAATTCTTGTACTATGGTACTGTGATGGTGTAAAGTTCATAGAGCACCAGGGCAGCATTTTTCTTGTATGTTCAAAGGAAGGTTTGACTTCGGAGGTGCTCCCTGGTGACAGGGTTTTGAGGTCTAATAAATTTTATTAAAATGATGCAACCAAATCGTATTGGGTTAAAAATTATTTTTAGCTGTTCATAAATTAGCATGACACATATCCAAGAGTTTGCATATCCAAGTTTAAAATCTTGTTCCAACTGAATGTAATCTTTAAATACTGCTGATGAATATTGAATGAATTTACTTCTCTGACAATGAAGAAGTGAGCTGCTTAAAAATTCTACAAAAAATGTAAATGAAAAATAATTTTGATGTAATCGTTTGATGGAAAATGACCAAAATAATTAATTTCATGCTTCCTGTAGGAGAATATGGTATAACACAGTAGTTTTTCCCTCATGCCTCAGGGCTGTCACTGTGAATATGGTGCAGTATTGCAGAACAGTGAGGCCGTCACAGCTATACGTGTGGGCCCCTTCATCCTCAAACCTTTTAATTCTTTGAGTTCTTTTGCATGCTTTTTATTGACAGTCTTCATCATCCCCTGCTTTGGAATTCTCACCTATCACTTCTTATTTCTCTCTGCACTCTGATCCCCATCACATTCTCTTCTGATGTGATGATGAAGCTAGTGTGGTTTTTAGAACTATGTGCAAAATAAAATACATTCCAAGAGGTATAACTTTATCAAAGTGTATGAGTATTGCTTTGGATTAATGATTTTAGGGAACATTTATTCTTGCTGGTCTTTCATTTCTGCTTAGTCCTGAATGTGAGTAATTGCTATTTTGAATATACCATATTCCTAGTTCTCCAGATACATAATGAATGGATGAAGCCTTCCTTTTATCTTAAAAAATTCATACATTTCACTGTAAAAGACCATTGATCTCATTCTCAATTAACCATCTATAGATCGCCTGACAGTTCCAACTCGTCTATCACTAAGTTACTTGCATTCACCTGGTAGCAGTGGATCGTAAATACGAACAAATTGAGTAGGAATGGAAGACTCATTAAGTTCTGTGATTATAAGCCCAAATTTAATTTTTTTAAGATTTTATTTATTCACCTGTCAGAGAGAGAGAACACGCACATAAGCAGGGGGAGCAGCAGGCAGAGTGAGAGGGAGAAGCAGGGTCCCGATGTGGGAATTGATCCCAGGACCCTGGGATCATGACCTGAGCCAAAGGCAGACGCTCAATGGACTGAGCCACCCAGGCATACCACAAGCACAAATTTTATATAAGGAAACAACTGCCACAAAACATAGACATCTCAATCACACCAAATGGGAGATTTCCAAAAAACCCTAAAATGACAAAATAAGATACCCATCATTTTCACTGAAAGCTATGGTTCAGTGATGTTTCTACTATTGATAAAACTGTGCTATCTGTTCACGTTGTACCAGACCTCTGCATCTGTTCACATCTCTACAGAGAGAAGTCATGTACAAATCTTTGAGATTGCATTTTGCATGGAAATAAATTTCTTTTCAGATGTTCTCATGATGTTCATAAGTAGAACATAGAGAATGAAGCAAGTCTCTTTATGCCTAAGGCTCTATCTATTGAAATATATCAGAAATACTCTGGTCTTGTAGGTTGAATACTACTAGGCTAGAAAAAAATATTCCCACAAAGCTCAGATCTAAATCCCTGAAGCAGCATGATACAAAGAACAGAACTCTGGACTTAATGTCTGGAGGCCTACACGAGTCTAGATCCAGAAAGCCTGAGTCTACCGGAAACTAACTTTGTGACCACAGAGAAGTCCCTTGTTCTCTTTGAACTTCATTTCCCTCCAAAATCTGAGGAGCCTGAATGACACGCTCCAAAGTCTTTTCCAGCTCTGAAGCTGGTTGTGTCACCTCAACACAGTGGGAGAGAATGAAGTCCTGCTTTGCTAAGGGACTGGAGAGAAGGCCCACTATGGCTATGGAATCATGAGGCATTGGAAGAGGGGTCAGGGCTGTTCTCCTTTTCTCTTTCCTAGGCTTAAGGCTACTTCTGGCTTTTCACAGCTTCTCTCAGCAGTGGGTATTTTTTCAAGCAAGAAATTCGCCATGAGAAGCTTTTTGTGAATTCTCTTTCTTCCTCATAATGTATTATTTTATGCACACCTTGACCTAGTATTGTCTGGCTGTCTGCCTTTGGAGTGCCAGAGTTAACTCTTCTGACTGGTGTTCTATGTCCAGAAAGTTAGAACTGACGATGCCCCTCTCTGGTCCATCTGTCATGTGCTCTCTTGGCACTACTCTGAACCCTGGTGTCTGTCAGGACAAGAACACCACAGTCAGAAAGAGATGAAAAATTGCAAATAGTTTTAGTTGGCACAGTAACTGACTATAAAAAATATATATGTTATATATCACATAAAAACATTTTATGTAAATAGTATGGTTATATTATTATATTATAAACTAATATATATTATGTGTGGTATATTACATATTATTTGTAAATATAAATGAGATATATATTATAAGTTATATAACCATAATGAAGAAATATATAATTATATAGTAAATTTATATATAAATTATATATGCATAGGCATACATGTATGTACATATGTATATATAACTGGTCTCTTCTTTATATATAAATAATAATCAATTAGAAAATATTCTAAAAATACACAGTTGATTCATAATAGCAGGAAAAAAGCATAAACTAGCTAACTTATAAAGAAAATTATAGGATCTATATGAAGAGCCTGGAGAACACTACTGATTGACAAAGGAGTGCTTGAATAAATGAAGAGACACACCTATTTCTGGTTAGGAAAATTCAACTTTAGAAAAATATAGATTCTCCCTAAATTAGTGTGTAATACCAATGTATTACCTATTAAAATGACAACAAATGAACATAATTATTTAAAATATTAATCTGGAGGTGCCTGGGTGGCTTAGTCGGTTCAGCGTCCTGACTCTTGGTTTTGGCTCAGGTCGTGATCTCGGGGTCCTGGGACTGAGTTCCACATCAGGCTCCCTGCTCAGCGGGAAGTCTGTTTGTCTCTCTCTCTCTCTCTCTGTCCCACCCCCCTGCTTGACTGTCTCTCTCAAATAAATAAATAAATCTTAAAAAAATTAATCTGGATGAATAAAGAGCTAATAGTTAGAAAAATTAGGGAAAAAAGGTGTAATGAAAACTTACATACTGAAGTATTTGTAGGTGAAATAATAGGACATTCAGATTTGCTACAAAAGAATACAGGGTTGGAGGAAATAGGGTTTTAAAATGGAAACAAGTTTGTGAATTAATTATTGAAGCTGGGGTGACAGGCACATGGGGTTCACTTACACTTTTCTCTTTTTTCCCATCTCTTTTCCTTTGTGGAGTTTGTAATTTTTAATAATTAAAAAATATTTTATCTGACTAAAAACAATCATAAAAGGTTGAAACGCCACACTGGAAAAATATTTGCTGCACCTGTAATATAGCACAAGAGGTAATATTTCTCATAGATAAAGAACTATTAACCAATGTGTGAAAAAATGTTTATAGAGATGAAAAAGAAATGTCAAGGGACATGAATAGACAATTTGCAAATGGAGAAATCCTAATAGCCAATAAATATATGTGAAAAATTTCAACTTCACTGATGTTCAAAGAAAAGTTAATGAAAGCATAACTCACTGATCAGGTTGGCAAAGATTAAAAAGGTTCAGGAAAAAAAGAGGATGTAAATTCTTACATGGTCGCTGGAATAGTGAATTGCCATAGACCTTTGGAGTGTAGGTTGACAAGCTGTTTCAAAATATAAAATGAAAATATACATTGACATCTACATTCTACTTATAGAAATTTATTTGAAGGAGATATTGGTACAAATAAAAAAGTGAGCATTCAGATAGTTTTGTTAATATAGAAAAGTAGAGGGGCACCTGGGTGGCTCAGTCGTTAAGCGTCTGCCTTCAGCTCAGATCACGGTCCCGGGGTCCTGGGATTGAGCCCCGCATCAGGCTCCCTGCTTAATGGGAAGCCTGCTCCTCCCTCTCCCACTCTCACTGCTTGTGTTCCCTCTCTCGCTGTATCTCCCTCTGTCAAATAAATAAATAAAATCTTTATAAAAAATAGAATACAGTATCTCTCAATAAGAAGCTGGTTAAATATATTATAATACAGACAAATAATAGAATGTTTTATAGTAATTAAAACGATGACATAAATTCATATTTATTGCCAAAGAGAGAGATCCATGACATTCTTTTGAGGGGAAAAAGTAGCATTTGTGTATCTGTATGTTCCAGTTTACAGAAAATACATGGAATTTATGTACATGCATAGATGAAGGTTTGGAAGAAGATTGACCAACTTACTAAGTATGATAGTCTCTGGTCGATTGGATTTCTGGTGATTTTTATATTCTTCTTCGTATTTTTGTGTGTTGTATATATTGGTAATAATTAAGAAGTACATTTATCAAGAACCAACTTGTTAAAAATAATTCATTTCATATGCTTGCCACTAGGTATTAAGATGTTAAGGGGTTGTGAGAATGTTTCATTCATTTTTGTATTTCTGACTCATATTCGTGCCTAGTGGGGGTACCCAGTGATTATTATTGGGGTTAAATTGAATTTTACCCACCATCTTTCCTTGACATCCATTCAGGTAGGTATTTTTATGTTGGTATAATATATGGTCTACCTATATTTGCTTAGCATTTTTAGAGAAGCACAGAATGTTAGAATGGAAAGAAACCTCCTTCTCTTTATACCAAAATTCTTACATTGTAGATGAGAAAAATGTCACTCAGAAAGGTAAAATGACTTATTCAGGATCATACAGCTAGTGGTTTTCAGAATGTGGGCTCCATGAGAGCAAGTGTTTTAATTTTTTACTCTGTTTTGTTTATGTCTATATCCCCAGCACTTAGGATCTGGCACACAGTAGGGCCCCCAAAAATATTTATTGAATGGATAAGTAAATACACGTTCTCACCACTCTGGGTCAGAGAGTTTGTCCATTTTTTCCCTCTGCAGTTCTTTTTTTGTTTGTTTGAGATAGGTTCTCAAAGTTGGTGGTCGTCTAAAAATCCTTCCCTTTCTCATTAAAAGTCAAGATTCCCTTTTGAGGGGTTTACGATTGACTGAAATGCTGAATATCATTGTTACTGGCCATGAAATGAGGGCAAGGAACACACTTGTAAGGAAGCCTTGTTTCTTTCATCATTGATAATTCACCACTGAAGCTCAGGATGGCTGAGACCTGATACAGTTTGGGTCAAGCGTGGTGACACCAGGCAATGGAGAGGGCAAAGAGCTAGAGATGGGCAAAGACAAAGTCTCTAGGGCTGGAGGTAGACTGAGGTGCGTGACTGGCTTTAGAGAAGTCAGTGAGCAGTCTTGGAAGAATGCCTCCACGGTCCACTACCCCAGGGAGATTTCTGGAAGCAGGTGATACTGGAGCTTCTCATCTGGGTCATCCAGGGGCTGGGAATCCAGGAAGGGACCACCGTTTAAGGATGAGACTGGAGAGCAACAAAATAGCAGCTGCTTCATGTTTGGGGGGCCTGGACGGGGATAGAGTCCTGTGAAAATGACCTGAGCAGAATCATGTAGGTTCCTAGTGTCTCACCAGATGGACTGAGACCTCGCATTGGGCAACCCCGACTCCATCAGGTCAAACCATATGATCACAGATGGATGACAGGAAACGGAAGTGCAGTCCTTAGGATGGGGCTAATTTAGATTGAGGGGGTACTGAGAGTGAGACTACAGAGCTACACAGAAGCTCGGGAATGAGGGAATTGGAATTTAGTCATAGTTTCATTAGAAACCCAACCATATTAACTCAAGGCGGAAGCACGGCCTCATTCCCAATCCCCACAGACTGCGATAAAGTGGGAGACGTGATAGGGAGGATTAGCTGATGTGCTGACTACTTAGCTAGTGCTAGCTTAGACGATGGGGCAGGAAGAACTGTTCAGGAAGAGAACACTTTGGGGAAGTGTGAGGGCAATCCATGGCAGAAGCTGACATCATCTATTTCCCACCATGTATAATGAGGTTGGTTCATGCTACATATGCGTTGCTTTGTTTAGTTTCAGTATATCTAGTTCTTGTTTACTTCCAATCGACTAACCCTCGCATAATCCTTTGGACAAGAAATATATGCACTGGCAGACAGTCAAAGGCAAATATTGTGACACTGTGTTAAATATATAGAATGATTTTCATGCAGTCTAAACATAGCCTGAAAGTCTTGTCCCTTCATCTCAGGTTTTTGCGTCTATCCAAAGTAAGACTAACATGTCTTTATAAGTTTATGTTCCTGAGTAATATTATAATCTGTTTATCATGGACAATAAGATAAAGTCGCTCCAAGGTGCATATGTGGGAGGAGACTGGAAATATTGCTTCATTTTACGACATTCTTAAAAGCAAGTTTTGATCCTATTTTGTTTTTAGGACTCCTGCTTTCCCTCTTGTGAGATCCCCCGGGGCTTTTTAACTTTTTCTCTGGCTGTGGAGTCAGCTAGTGCCCGCACAAAGACCCTGAAATGCGGTGCAGTCTGATTTCACAGAACTCTGGGTAATGACTTTAAATGAATACTACTTATACTGTGGGCATTGAAATTGGGGACTGTCAGAGAAGCAGATAAGTCAATTTTAAGGATTCTCTAGGGGAGCTGCAAAGAGTTCCTCTCACTGCTGATGGCATATCCTGTTCACAGCTTCAGCCTCTAGAAATGCTTTGATTCAGCAGCAACTTGAGGCTTTTAAACACTCCAATGGGCCTTTGTTGGCAGCTGCCCGGCCTGCGTGCACAGAGGGCTCATTCTTCCATGAAGGGCCAGCCGGCCCGCTGATGGGCCAAAGCAGTTTACACTGATGTTGCTCGTGGGAGGGAGAAGAAAGCAAGCAAGCAAGGATCAGCGTGGCCTATAAAGGCACCATTGATTCCTTTCCAGCTCAGTATTCTCTTCCCCAAGTGCATGCCACCTTCAGTACGCCTCTTGTTTTATAGCCTTTGAGCGGCAATTCCTACAGACTGAAATACCTCTGACACTCCTCTAAGAGAAATTCCTGAATATACAACAGAGGCTGTTACAAGGTGCCGTCCCCAGTGTCCCTTGGGGGAAATGCTTTGTGGAGAAAGTAATGTCATCACACGCCCCTACACACGCCCACCTTTCCCTTTGATCTTAGTGTTTACCTGTGGCTTATTGGTATCAAGGCAAACTGGGTATTGAGCTTTTGACTTTGAAATAGGTCGGGTGCTCCAATAGGCATTCTTTGAAGTCAGATCCATTATGCATTGTTTATTGCCCTTTCAAACATACCCACATGTATTTCTAAGACCAAGACGCTTCTTTCCTCATTCAAAAGGAGCACTGGAGTTTGTTGCCATTTTGGCTATCCTTTGATATTTTTAAAATGAGAGAAATAATATCTCTGGAGTCCATTTTGTCCACTTACAAATTATTTTAACGATATATGTTAAGGGCAATTTTACATTCTCTCTATCCCATTACTATCTTCCAAAACACAATTATATGTCAATTGAATGACTCAGAACTTCTTCTGCCCAAGTAATAAATCATAAGTGTAATGGGTAAAAAGAATTTGTCATTGTTCAGTGTGTATACAGAGTTATGTGGCATATAACCTCAAATTTCTTTCAGATCATATATAAATACATAATAAAATAATAATACTCATTAGTCAACACCAAATATAAGTTCCAGATGTCTGAACATCAAAGTATTTATAGGCCTATAGGAACGGCCTTGAGACAGGAACAGTTCTTCAGAAATGGTACTGCAAGAAAGCAGGCTACAAAAACCTCCCAAATTCTCTGAGACAAAAGCTATTCTTGTTTATACATAAATTATGAATGACTTTTTAAGGGCTGACTCATTGGCCTGTGCATGTGCCTACAAATCCGGTTTCACAAGAGAATGGGAGCTGACTGGACTAACAGGAATTCTACAACAAATCATTTTTCCCAGCTTGCCTCTGAAGCGAGTCGGTTTGTCCGGGTTTCAGCCGCCGCTCCTGTCAAGGCACAGTGGGGTGTGTTGCTCTTCCTGGGAGCTCTGGCTCCGCGCCAGGGCCACTCCCATCACCTCGCAGAAGCTGCCTGCTTCGAGCAGTCTTGGGCTGGTGCCTCTGCCAAGAAGCTTTTGGAGCCCTGCTGCTCTCAAGCTATTCCTTGGAAGAAGGGACTTTGACAGCCCCCTCAAATGGTGGGATTGGTGTGGCGGCGTGTGGACTCTTTGCCTGAAGCCACTTACTCACAATAGCAAGTAACTGCAATTCCCAGGTCTTTTCTCTGGATGTTGGCCTCATGTCCAGAGATACTGCCCCGCCGGACATACAGAGACAAGAGTGTCAGTTTCTATTCCCCACTGTGCCATTTATTCAATGCTTGACCTTCAACAAGTGAGTTGACTTTCCTCAGGTTTCCTCATCCATCAAATGAGATATCATTCAGAATAATCTTTCAGCTCCTGTACGGCTTTGGTGGGCTATGATTTGGTTTTCCTTTGCACACAACAAAATGAATGAATGTATTACTTAGTTCATCAGTGTGATGTGTTGGATCCAGATAATCGGGATGGCTAATGAGTGGCTTAATTAATCGTGACTCAATATAAGATTTCACTACTAACACAGACCTTCTGAGACTTGAAACATTTCTCCTCCTGCAAGGGGGAAAGGGAAATGTTTATTTCCTGAGAGTTTAGGTATGAAAAGGTAAAGCCCAGACAACTTGTTGGCAACTTGAAAAAAAAGTCCTCTTATCCTTTTCTTCTTCAGATCTTTCTCTTACAGGAACTTCTTATGGGAAGAAGGGAAAAAAAGGAATACACTTTTGAATGCAGTGATTCAAACACTCCAATGACTGATAGTGTATGAATGTCGAGAATTTTGAACATGAGTTATCCATCCTAATTTCCAACCAAATGCTTTTGGTTGATTTCTCTAACCACGGAAAAATGTCCCTAAGAAAGAAGCATTTGATCATTGGAGTATTGAATAGGGAGACAAGTATTTGGATCCGAGCTTCACTGGACCTCTTTGGGAAGCTGTTCTAAGTGGAGGCAATCCCACTTCCTTTCCTCCTTCTCTCAGGAGGAATTTGTTTTCATGGGGACACTCGTCCATATAAGGAATCCTGAATTTCTTCTGATGACAAAGTCTGATCACTACAAGGTGGTAATGGTGTCCACTTACCAGTTTTCATTAATAAATAAATGACTGCAAACTCTATAGTCACCATGGAAGAAAAGTCAACATGGAAGAGAGATTACTGAGTACTTGAAGCTTCGATGTTGCACAATTAACAACAAATCCATTATTACTTGATGTATTTTCTCAAACAAAAAACACATGTAACTGGGAATTTAAAAACTGAACAGGAATTGGCAAATGTTTTCCAAATATAATACACCATCCTGACAGCTAATGCATCAGCAATGTTTACTTCAGCAAATGTTTCCAATTTGGAGGGAGGAAAAAAATGAGTGTCTAATAATAATCTTTTACATTTGAACATGTGCATGGTGCTTTACAGTTTACAAAGCACTTTCAGTGTATACATCCACTCCACCAATCCTTGAAACCACCATGGGAGGCAGACTGGACACATATTATATTATCTTCCAACAATTTGTACTTGCCCACTTTTGTCATGTTGTTTCATGTCTTTGTGACTCACACGTGCTCTTCCTGAGTCCTGGAACAGCCTCCTTCCCCTCCTCTGTCTGAGTTTTCATCTAGCTAATTCCCAACCAACTTTAAAAATTGACGCAATGGCAGCGTTCTTCAAATCCTCTGGAATCCTCCATTCTGATTGAGATGTCTCCCTTCTGTACCATACATAGTGCAGCAATGATCACACTTTACTGAAATCATCTGCCTGCTTTTTCACCTCTCTCACGAGGCTGTGCATGTACTCGATTGCATGGGTCTCATCTTAGCGCCTTGACACTGTCTCTGTCACGTAATAAGGACTCAGTAAATGTCTACTGAAAGAATGAATGCTTAGGAATTTAAGTGTCCTGTTTAAGGTCACAGAGCTAGTGAGGGGGCAGAAGTTGAACTTTAACCTGAGATGCTGGTCTCCCAGTCCAGTAGTCTTACCTCAATATCATACTGCTCATTGCTGTTGGAACACATTAAATGACCATGGGCATAGCCCAACGTCATTTCGAGAGTAATTTCTGCGCACATGTAAGAAACCATTGGGAAGAAATGTGCTAACTTCCTTTCTTAGTTCTGTATTCGTTTATTTTTTTCAATTCTCTATTTGCTTCCTATTTTCTTCCAATGGGAATTTAAGGCAGCTTAAAATAAAATTTATATAAAATAAAGATAAAAGATGAGGAACTGGCAAAAGAGAAAGTAAGGAGGCAAAGTGTTGTATCAGAAAGATTAGGCTAAAGAAAATGGCTAATTGAGCTTAAAACTTGTTTTGAGTTTCTAGAATTCAGGTAAACCAGGGAAACATAATGTGTTGTGTTGCTGTTATGATTGTGTAAAGAGAGAGAGAACATCATAGGAGTTCATTTTTTCCCCCCCTGAGCATTAAACTCTAAGAGGAATTGATTGCATGGATGTTTATAATAGCCCATGGAAAAGTCAACAGAAAATGCCTTCGTATGCAGCTCACAAAAGAGAAAGTCCTTTGTCAAATGTTTGTTGAACATCTCCTATTTGTTAGATGCTATATTGGACACAGACTTGAAGATGAGTAAGATATGACTTTGACTTCAAAAGACTTCAGGGTCAGCTAGCCGACAAAAGTGATAAGCAAATAACTAGACATAAAGGGCAAAAACCTTTGACAAGAATACAAATATTTAGGCCCATTATCAATGTTTGATGAGTGGAAGGATTCATGCCTTATTTGTCTTTATCTGCGTTTTTCTTGTACAGTTGCTGTTCGAAATAAGAATGTATGATTTTAAAACCTTATAAACTGAATCTATATATACATGGAGGCATCTTTTTCAACTCTAGCCCACTGGGAAGCAAACCTAGTAATAAATTGTCTGGACTCTGAAAACATGGTTAGAGTCAAAAGTCCGCGTTTTGTTCCTGTAATTTGTAACGCGCTCTGAAAATCCTGACGCTGGCTCAGAACCAGCGGACGACCCCTCCAGCTCTGGGCTCATAATGGGAGCCTATTTTTCTTTTATTACTGGTAACTGGAAAAGCCTAGCAACTATTTTCCATTGACATTCCCTCCAGGATGGAGAGCTTGTTTTTCCTAGATTTTCGTATATTTTTAGGCGGTCATCTTGGGCAGTCTGGCTTTGTATCAAAAGTGTTTTTAATTGAAGAGGTTCTCCCTTGGGCTATTGGGTAGAAAAATACATTCTCTGTATCTCCATGTCTATTTTGGGGGTCACGGCTGGGTTCCAGTTCCCCATCTTTTTGCAAAGTGCCTGCTCTTTCATCTTATCTCTCAGTGTGCCTGGAAAAAGGAAAAGGGAAGGAAGGAACAGAATCTGTGATCAGTCTTCTAAATGGCTGCTTTAGAAGTGGCAAGAGTGGTGACTTTGGGCCACCTACTCCATTTTCTCAAATTTATGGGTAGTGTAAAAAATGTTGATGGAGAAGTGGGAGTGTAGATGACTAGGTGTTAGGAAGATGGTCTCCACCTTCAGAATTGCTGTGGGAGAGGGCTTACGGGAGTTTCTACTTACATTCAACTCTGCTTCCGTCTCAAACTTTCCATTTGCATAGTTCTCATTTTCTTAGAGACAGAACATGCTTGTGCTTAGCTTTGGGGTCACAGAACATTTTTTTTTTTTTTTAATTGAGTCCCATGGTGCACACACGGCTTTACTTCTTTTGCTTCCTGTTTGGTATGATGAAGCAAAGCGTATTTAGTTATTGAGGAGTGTCATGCTTGGTATTTTATCATTTTGGAACATTGTTTAGCAGTCCGGAAAGTACCAGGCAAGAAACCTGGCTTCTCATGTGTGTCTCGTAAAGAGAAGACGGGAAGCGAAATAACAGGGCTCCATAGGCTGGAGGTCACTGGTTTTATGGTAGGCATTTTAGTACATTATCTCATGTAGTTCTCATAACCAGGGTGTGTAAGGAAGGAATGCTGATCCCATTTTCTAAATTGCAGAATGACAGATTTTAGAGTCGGCTTACATGTGAAGGTCACGGGTTGGTAGTGGTGGAACAGGAATGGCTTGAAGTTGATAATGACTCCAAAATCTGGCGTTTCTTTCCGTTGACCAGGCTGTCCCCCATGAAAGCCCTGTGTACCCAGCACACCATGGATAGATCTTTAGGAGAGTAAGGGATATCTGACATGTTCCCTTAATGGTTTTCCTTAAAGGATTCTTTCCACAGGGTAGGATTATCAGTAGAGCAGTTTTAGACTCTACCCCCCTGGGCATCTTCTGAGGAAAACACCGATTGACCCAATTATATTATTCAGAGGAGACTAAGAATGTGAAGCATCGACAGTCAAATTCCTTATCAGCGAAGCCAGAGATGTCAGAGAAAAAGCAATTCATGCCATTTCATAATACTTCATACACACTGTGCTTATCTGATTCTCAGCTACTCTTGTCCTGGTTTAAGAGGACAGGAGAAAGGGTATAACGCCCACACAGTTTCGCTTGAAAGAGGGACACATGCTAAAATCAAACCTTTGAGGTATTCACTGATATAGTTTGTTAGGCATTGTTTTTCCTTTTCCTTAGAGGCCACTGTGGTTCAAGTATGAAGTCTAGAGGCCTAGATCTGGCTTCTGAGAGTCTTATAGAAAGTCCTTTTACTAAAAGGTGTTCTGCTAGATGCTGTTTTTCTGTATCTGCTTGTTTTGTTCTGTGATAATTTGTTTTCACTGATAATAAAAAAAAATTCCCGAAACTCTAATCATAATGTACACCTTGTTTTTAGTTAAGCTTCTAGGTTATCCTGAATTATTAAATCAGCATGTTATATTCTGGGGTTATGTTCAAAATATGAAACATCTACTTCAGTCACTTGTGGCCACTGACCAGGAGAATGGACTCAGGCTGGGAGCTGGGGCTGGGTCAGGGAGGAGTCTTCCTTGTCAGGCTCTAACCTTTCAAAGGCTGGATTATGGGAGAGTCCAAAGGGAAACTCCAAGGTGTCCAGAACAGCAGGGAGGATCTTGGGGCTATTTACCAACTGAGAGAAAATGTTTAACATTTTAATAAAGGTTACTGCCATGCCACTGTGTTTGAGCTGTCAGGTCTGTGTGCATTGCAGTCAATCTAATATAGTAATTAAAGTTTTACATACATCAAGTGCTATGGGGCTAACTAAGGGAAACCCTAAAGCCAATGTGAAACTCCCTTTATGGAGTCTTTTCTAGGAATCTTGACATCTAGCACTGGAAAGATGATTTAATTGCATATTTAAGGTCTGGAGTCAGGCTTCCTGGATGTAATAGTTTCCTATTGCTGCTGAATAGCAGCTTAAAACAATGCACATTTCTTTTTTCCTCTTACAGTTCTGGAGGTGAGAAGTCAAAATCAAGGTGTTAGTAGGGCTGCATTCCTTCTGGAGGCTTAAGGGAGGAATTCGTTTTCTTGACTCTTTGACTTCTAGAAGCCACCTGCATTCCTTGGCTCCTAGTCCTTTCATTATATCAGTCCAACCCCTTGTTTCTAACATCATATCTCCTATTACTGACTTGGATCTTCTTGCTTCCCTTTCAGAAGGACTCTTGTGATTACACTGGGCCCACTTGGATAATCCAGGATAATCTTCCCATCTCAAGATCCTTAATCTAATCCCTTTAGGAAAGTCCCTTTTGCCATGTAAACGAACATATTCATAGGTTCTGGGGATTAGACAGGAACATCTTTGGGGGGATCATTCTGCCTACCACAGTGGATTCCCACAGTAGCTCTGCCACTTCCTAGCCCCGTGACCCAGTGACTAGCTATGGAGCCAGTTACCATTTCTCTGCGCCTCGGTTTCCTAGTCTGGAAAATGGGGATAGTAGTAGCACTTTCTTTGTAAGATGAAGATTAAATGATTTATTATAGGTAAACAAAAGGGCTTGAGACCATTCCTAGCCCCTAGCATGTGTGCTACCTATTGTGACCATGGATACCAGTGCTCTTCTGGGGAATCTGCTCCTTGATGGGTTGCAGAACTGATGTCTTTGGGGGGCCCACTTGAATCCGTTGTGGTACAGCAACCTGTTCCAAGCCTGCAACCACTCCTTTGCTTTAGTCAGGGAGCTTCTTGAATTCTTCCTGCAGCATCAACCTGGCTACACCTCTGGGACAGGAGAAGAAGAAGGATAGACTAGTCTTAAGAAATTGTAGCTCAGTATTTCAGAACTCACCATGAATCCATGCCCCAAGTCTACCTTTCCCTTGTTTCAGTGGCCCTCTTTGCAATAAGAATTTTCCAGAATGGAGTTTCATCCTGCTCTCATCATCCATCTTCCCAGCACAGGGTTGCTGCCCCCATCTGACGGAACCCCCAACATTGCCATCTTCTGGTCTCTGCCTTGCTGGTCCCCACATCTTCCGAAGCCCGTAGCCGCCCTTCCCCAGCATATGCTCCCCTCTGGAAGGGGTTTCAAGACCCTGCCTTCATATCCAATGGGGGAATAAATGTCTGTTCCTTTTATAGAGTAAATTGGACTTGGACTTGCAGGCATCTGCTGTCTGGGGGTTGTCGTGAAAGAAGAAAAGTATCAGAGGGTAGAACAGATGGCTCCTTCTAACTTGGGGGATCTATGAATTCAGGGGAATCACTGTAAGGAAAATCATAAGATGCTCTCCTGGCATAGCCAAATCCAGAGAGACTATGTTTCTCCAGAATATTTTAACAATCTATTCTGTTTCTGGAGTGTTCAGGTTTGCCCCTTCTTTTTTTTTTTTTTTACATCCCTATTTGTGGAAATTTCTCACCTGTAAAAACATATGCATATAAATAAAATACATTCCACTGACACTAAAAATCTGTTTAAACCACTGATTTCTTCCATGCCCCCACCCCCTGCCCAATTACTGCCATCTTTTTTTTTTTTTTCCTTTAAAGAGTCTTAGTTCGTGGCATCATTTTGGAACTTCTGTTGCTTCTAAACTAGGTTGTACTATTTTGAAAAACAAAAAGTATTTTACCCAGACCTGTTTTCTTTGTCAACTGCCTTTGCCACAAAGGACTAAATCTGTCCCTATTATAAATAGAGCTCAGTTGCAGAGAAGTTTTACTGGCTACCTTAAAAGAATCATGTTTTTTTTTTTTAAATGAGTAAAACAATCTTGATGTAGTGTTTTCTTCATTTTCTTCTCCTGTTTTTAAATTAAAAAAAAAAAACCCTTCCTTAAAGGAAACTAAAATCATTTGTATAATATAAAAACTTTGCAGCTCTTTGACCTGAAGCCTTTGAAGCGTCAGATATAGACACTCACCCAAATCCAGGTTTTAGTCTGAGGAGGTGGAAAGGACGCTTGATTGGAAGTCAGAAAGCCTGTGTACTAGTTCTCAGTTACTAATTACTAAGTTAAGACTTATATTCTGCATGTCTTAGCTCTTCATCGGTGAAACGTAGATAATAATCCCTTCACCGCATTAACTTGTAACAGGGCTCAAGGGACATAATCTTTAAGAAGTGGCCTTGGGTAGTGCAAAGAGCCATTTGGAGATAAGACGTGCCCGGCGAGCATAGTAGAGAAAACACAGGTTTGCTGTCAGCTTGTGCCTTGGACACCGGTTCTGTAACGTGACAAGCTACAAACTTGGGTCACTTAGAATCACATTCACTTTTAAAGATTTTAAGTCTGAAATGATCCAATATTTCCTCTGTTTTTGACTATGAATAACTTTAAAAAAATCTCACAAAATATAACCTTCTTTGACCATTATCTCTCGATAAAAATTAATAGTTTTCAAACCATGTTCAGATAAGACCAGAGGACTTCAGGATAGGATGACTATCCCACCTATGCATCCAGAATCCCAGCACCAGTCAGTTTTCGGAATGGGACTGAAAGGTCTTGATGGAAATATGATTTCCATCAGCATCCAGTTCTTCTGACGTAAAGACCCATCTAGAATCAACCATTTGCACATTGGAGACCCCTGTGGGGTGGAGCCCTGGGGCATCTATGGAGAAAAGCACCTTTCTGACTGTACTCCCTCCACCCCGTTGGCTTGGGCAGAAGGGGGAGGAGGCTCACTCCTCTAGGATATTGGGGGGTGGGATGGGGTGGGGAGTAGTGCAGCTGATAGCCAGTTCCTTATTTAGAATACCATTGCTGGAAGGAAAATTGGACTCCTGGAAATAATCTAACTCAAAGCGTTTCACACTGTGTCTTCAGAGTAGCTTGGGCATCTTCCAGAGGCCTTTTAAATGACACCATAAAGCTTACTATAGCATATTGGTATTGTATGAAGAGGTCATTTGAGAAAGGGGTTCTATTAATTAAAGGAAGAAAACCCCACTGGTCTCATTTTGACTTTTAGTTGAAGAACCATCCTGGTGTCTAAATTACCCAAGGCTGTGCCATTGATGAAAGTCAAGCCAGTCCAGACCCTCTCTGTCATGTACCAACCCTTCCCTGCATTCAGCCTACATGTTAGCGATCTCTTTTAGCACCTGATTTCTCTCTTTCCCAAGGTACTAGAGGCATTCTCAGTTGGTTGCTAAAAGCTAAAGTAGCTTGAACTGTTCTTTTTATAAGTTTGGGCAATTTTGACATTTTGGACAAAGGCTTGGTTGCCATTAGCCCACCAACTGTACGCCATTTAGACTCAGATTTTTTTGTCAATGGCACCCTGGTTACCACCAGTCTTTCTGCCTGGCCTCCATCCATAAGGACAGTAGTCAGTTGGGAGGATTCGAGGTGGGTATATTCCAGTAGTGTGTTGATAAATGTCAAAGTGGTGTGCTTTCTGGGTTTGGGTAGCCTTGATTTGTAGCATTTGCCAATTTCCATTGTGTAAATACTCCCACCACGGCCAAATCTAAGTTACAAAATGAGACATCGCTGAGCAAGGAGCTGGGGAGATATATACACAATTGGCTGTCCAGTGGTTCTAGCTGGCTCCAGCACCCCATTTCCTCTTCTCAGTTAGGGATTCACTGGCCTCTCGCTTAGCCCCAGTTCTCACCTCCACACCCACTCAGTTTCAGTCTTCCTTTACGCCAGTGCTTCTCTACCTATGATCCCAAACCAATGCTTTGGGATTTTCACTGTATCAAATGACTGATTGAATGAAAAGCATCCTTACATTTTCTAGGAGTTTATAAATGTATGTCAGGTAAGACTGTAGGTAATTTTTCCCCCTCATTCCGTCCTTTTAAAAACCCCCACATCTTTCACTGATTTATGTTTTTAACCATTTCTTTTGGTTTTCAAAAACCTAAGTGTTCTAAGTTATTTCACTAGATGGTGCTGTATATAGTTCCAAGTCAGGACAAATGTCAGCTCAAGAATCTGGGAGTCCTTTGAGGAAAGTATTTCTTCTTATGACCAGAAGTTGTCATCAAATTGAAATTGGGATATTCTAACTGACTTTATTCTTTTCCTTGTCTTTGTCTGTAGGATTGCTGAAAGCTACTTACCAGGGCAGATTGTCAATTGCCACTTACTTTAAGCATTATTTTCCCCGGGTGGTAGAAGGTGCTTTAAATTTTCTCTGGTCCTAGAGATTTTGCCATGTTTTTTGCACCTGTGAGCTCTGTGACAGGTCACACTTTATTTGGAAGGTGTCTCGGTCCTCTACTCTGTGACTGCTCCTTAGTCCATATTCTTTGGGTGCCAGTGTTCTTTGTCTCCATAGCCTCATGTCTGAGGGGCAGAATATGTTGCTGACTCATTGTCAAGATGGTTCATATTGATTTGCATTCTACAAACCTCATTCAGTACTTCTAATTTGTTAGAAAATATGCAACAGGAACTTTGGTTCTTGACCCACCTTTTACTGTGTTTCTCTGCATTCTCCATTCTGAAGAGACACAGAAAGATAAAGAATGTCTCCAAAGAGAAGATAAAAGCCTTAACTCATCGGCATTTTACCACCTGTAAAATAGTCATCATTTAACCATGATGCCAGATCGGTTGTGCTATTAGTTTTTACATTTTAAATTCCATCTTAAGCATAGGAATGGCTAACAGACTATGAGTCATTGTTGAAAGTATCTTTCCAACAACTCCATCAGCTCCATGAAGGAGTTGCGTTTTGCTTACAATACTAGGTATACAGTACGTGATCAATACATAGCTATCACATGGATGGCTAGGCTAGACACTTCTGGATGCTACCCCAATTATGACTTGCAGTACTAGAAGAAAGCAGTATTATTCCCATAGCATCCCACAGAATGAGAAAGTGGATTCTCAGAGACTTGTCCAAGTTCCCACAGGTAATGTAAACAAAAGAGCTGGAATTTTCTCCCAGGCTTGATTCTAAGAGCCACCATCTTATTGATTTTGTGAAGATTAAGTGCTAGGTAGAATTCTTTCAGGCCCCAAAACCTGGGAGGAAATTAGAAAATACTTACTGGTTTTTCTTGGGGGCAGGGAACACAAAATGACCAAATGTTATAGCAAATAGAAACAGTATAGAACTTAATTTTGAAAACCTTATCTTTGTGTTTTTCACATAGATACTATTCTCCCTGCCTAGAAGGGCAAAGCATTTTACATCCTATCTTGGAAATCTTAACAACTGACCATGGAAACATTCTTAAAAAGGAAAATACTAAGGAGTATTTGATAAATTAGATAAACTGATTTAATTAACAATTCAATATTATAACATGTTATAGGTTAAGATAATCTATTTTTTTTAAAGATTTTATTTATTTATTTGACAGAGAGGGAGATGGCGAGAGAGGGAACACAAGCAGGGGGAGTTTGGGANAAGATAATCTATTTTTTTTTAAGATTTTATTTATTTGACAGAGAGGGAGATGGCGAGAGAGGGAACACAAGCAGGGGGAGTTTGGGAGGGAGAAGCAGGCTTCCCGCTGAGCAGAGAGCTAGATGCTATGGGGCTAGATGTGGGGCTCTATCCCGGGACCCTGGGATCATGACCTGAGCAGAAGGCAGATGCTTAATGACTGAGCCACTCAGGTCCCTCTAATCTATTTATTCTTGAGTCAGGTTTGATACTTGTGTTTTTTTCTAGGAATTTGACCATTTCATGTAGGTGATTTCATTTGTTGGCATATCATTATTTATTGTACTTCTTTATCATCCTTTTACTTCTGTAAGTTCTGTAGTAAGTTCCTCTTTCCTTCCAGATTTTAGTAATTTGAATCATCTTTTTTTTTTCTTGGTCACTTTGGCTAAAGATTTGTCCATTGCATTGATCTTTTCTTTTTTTTTTTTTTTTTTTTTTTTTTTTTTTTTTTAAATTTTTT
>LNAC01000070.1:1515121-1526429 GCA_002007465.1 Ailurus styani | reverse complement strand
AGAGAGAGAGGAGAGAGGAGGAAGCAGGCTCCCTGCTGAGCAGAGAGCCCGATGTGGGCCTCGATCCCAGGACCCTGGGATCATGACCTGAGCCGAAGGCAGCGGCTTTAACCCGCTGAGCCACCCAGGCGCCCTTGATCTTTTCAAGGAATCAACCTTCGGTTCCATTAATTTTCTATATTTTACTTAACCTAGCTTTAATCTTTATTATTTTCTTTCTTCTGTTTGCTTCAGGTTTAGTTGGTTTATCTTTTTTTGGTTTCCTAGGATGGGAAATGCAGTTATCGATTTGAGAACTTTCTTCTTCCTCCTCCACCTCCTCCTGTTCTTCTTTTTCTTATTTAAGTATAGGTGATTCAACCAAAACCTCTCCGAGCACATCTTCCACTGCATCACTGGTAGCTGTGTTTCTGTATTCCTTTATCTCAAAGTATTTTCTGACTTATCTTTCAATTCCTTCTTCAACCTGTTGGCTAAAGGTGATATATGCATGACAAGTAAGCATATAAAGGGATGTTCAACATCACATCACTAGAAAATTACAAATTAAAACAATCAAATACTGCTATACACCTACTACAGTGGCTAAAATCCAAAACATTGACAACACCAAAAGCTGACGAGGCTATGGAACAACAGGAAGTCTCATTCATTGCTGAAAAGAATGCAAATGGTGATGACATTTTAGAAGATACTTGAGCAGTTTCTTATGTGTCTAAATATGCTCTTACCGTATAATCCTACAGTCACCCTCTTAGCTATTTACCAAAATGAAATGAAAACATAAGCCCACACAAAAACCTGCACATAAATTTTTATACCAGCTTTATTCGTTATTTCCAGAAATCAGAAGCAAAAAAAATGTCCTTCAAACAAACTTTAATTCATCCTGAAAATGGAATATTATTCAGCAATGAAAATAAATGAGTTGGCAAGCCATGGAAAGACATGGAGAAACTTAAATACATGCTGTTAAGTAAAAGAAGTCAGTTTGAGAAGGCTGTATATTGTATGATTCCAACTATATGACGTTCTAGAAAAGACCAAACTATGGAGACAAAAAAGATCTGTAATTGCCCAGGGTTTGGGAGGAGGGTGGGAAGGACGAATAGATAGAACACAGGAGACTTTTAGGGCAACCAGACCTTCGTGGATGATACTGTACTGGTGGTTCATGCCATGATGCCTTTGTCAGAACCCCGACCTTGACAACACACCCTAAAATCAAAGTTGGAATGTTGTCAGTAATAATGTGTCAATATTGGTTCATCAGTTGTAACAAATGCAAGATGTGAATAACAGGAGGAGCTTTGGGGAGAGGAGGGTAAGAGGGGAGCTCTTGTCTGTTCGATTTTGCTGTAAACCTAAAACTGTGCTCAAAAAGGTAAAGCGTATCAATTTTAATTTAAAAAAAAAGAATGTCAGCTTGTGAGTCACCTACATAAACTAGCCATGTTTTGGATTTTCAATGAAAAACGTTTTCAGTAATTTTAGGTGCCGGAATGTTTTAGGAAGAAGGAGAAAGAGGTTCAGATGAGACTATATTTCTTGAAGCAGATGAGGAAACAAATGCATAGAATTGTTCTTTCTGCTGTGATTTGGTCTGGAAAAAAGGCTGAACTTTGCCATTTTTATTTTTTATGATTGGATGTGAATAACATGTTCCCAAAGGTATATCTTAAAGTAGTAACTGTACCCTTGTCTATGAATGCAGAACCCTAATTTCACCCCTTTTGAACATCCCCCACACGCCCCACTCTTTGCTGTTAGGGAGAGCAAAGGTAAAAAACAAAACAAAACAAACAAACAAACAAACAAAACAAAACAACAAAGAAAAACTCTACTCACAATCATTTAGTAGATTCCCTTTCTCCACAGGAGAAAATAAAACATATTAGCCTATAAAGCTGTGCATGAATCTGGTTCTTATCTACCACGTAGTCTCATTTCTTGCTTAAGAAGGAATGGATCAATGAGCATATTTAATGAGCATCTGCTTAAAAAGGTCTTTCTGCAGCGTATGAGAGCCCAACATCAGGAACACAGATGCATTTTCTACTGCCATTTTTTAGAGCTAAGTGTCTAGCATGTTATATCCTGCAACAGGATACATTTTAGGCTATCCAAATCCTACTTGCTCTTTCCTGCTTCCACGCCTCTGGGACCCCTAGTCTTGCTGGCTAATCCTGCCCTCACCAATTCCTCCCGCCACTGTTGTCCTTCTGCAAAATATCTGCTCGCCCCCACCCCTGCCCAGATTCAGCTCACTCGAGCTCCTTGGTGGCCCTTGCTGCCTTCACACAATGAACCTGCCTCTTGTAGCAATTTCCTGGTTGTAGTAGAACCATTTTTTCCTTAAACCTGTATCCCTATTGGACTATGAGCCCTTTGAGGGCTGTGTAACTCACGTCTAAATCCCCAGCAACCGGAACATGGCCTTCCAAGAAACCATTGGTCAATGAGTGGATTTCTCCCTTTATTCAGCAAATGTTTACTGATTGCTTTCTCTAAGGCAGGCTGGGCGTTGGGTGCCATTCCAGCAAGGGGAGAGAGAAATAATAACTTGAAAAGGTCAGAAGTGCTATGCCAAAAATGAGTGGGGAGAGGTGAGAAGAATGAATGAGTGGTGAAGAGGGCAGGCTTCCCTTTAGGCAGGGTGTTTGGGGAAGGTGATATTTAAGCTGATCCAGGAAGAAGGAGAATGGGGCTACTGGGAGGGAGCTGAGAAAGATGTTAACATGGGAAAGGCTTGCCATATTTAAGGAAGGGAACAGTGGGAGACAGTGCTGGAGCGGGGAGGTACAGATGAGGGAGAGCTAGCAGGGTCAGTTCAGTGAAGCTTCAATGTCACGATGAGGACCCTGACCCTGGGTTTTATTGTCAGTGCAAAGTTCGGAGCGTGTAGAATATGTGAGTGACGTGATCTGATACATTTCACAAATGTCCCTCTGAGTACTGTGAGAGCATGCATTTCAAGGGGCAAGAGGAGTCTAGTTAGAAGGCTCCTGCCATTGTTCAGCTGAGAGCTGTTGGTGGTGTGGCTTGGGAAGAGGTCGTGGTGGAAGCAGGCATTGCCCATAGCAGCTGGCTTCCCATGAGAACTCTGTTCTGTCACTGAAAGCCTACTTGATTCAGTCTGTGAGGGCGAGGCCAGGTTGGCGTTAGGTGAAAATGACATGGGGATGGATGGATGGATGGGGAGCTAGGTGGAGGGAAGGAAGCAAGGTAGGGAGGTAGATTGGTAGGCAGGTATGCTCCATGCCTTAAACTAATATATTATTATTATTATTTTTTGTCAAGTGGGATTTCAAGATGGCGCAGTGAAATGCCCAGATTTGTGCTTCTGTGAACTGAAGTCCTCTCGGGGCTTATATACCACCATATTGTACCTGTATTATACACAAGTAGTATGAGAATTCATGTCCATGCATTTGTATGGCTTGTTATTAACTGAATCTTACTTTAAAATGGTTAGAGGACATTATCTTGCTACTAATTTTTCATCAGGATGCTTTGCATATAGTATGTATTCAATTAATATTTGTTGAATTTAAAGTAATTGGATTTAGTAGAAAACTAGCCTCAATGGGTGTGCTTTGTTTTATATATATATATATATATATATATATATATATATATATATATATAGAGAGAGAGAGAGAGAGAGAGAGAGAGAGAGAGAGAGAGAGGGAGAGTGTGTGAAGGAGCACAGAAGGGAGAGGGAGAGAGAGATCCCAAGCAGGCTCCACGCCCAGCACAGAGCCTGATGCAGGGCTTGATGTGGGGGGTTCGATCTCAGGACCCTGAGATCATGACCTGAGCCATAATCAAGAGTCCGATGCTCAACCGACTGAGCCACCTCGGCACCCCATCAAGAACTGGTGTGCTTTGAAACACATACTAATTAATGCCATTTGTTCTCCCCTCTCCCTCCTCCCCCCTTTTCTCTCCTCCCTCTCTCTCTCCCTTCGTTTCTCCTTTTCTTCCTTCCTTCCTTGCTTGCTTTCTTCTTCCCTCTCTCCCTCCCTTCCTCTCTTTCATATTTCTTTCTTCTTTCTTTGACTCACTCTTTCTTTCT
The DNA here is from genome assembly GCA_002007465.1 of Ailurus styani. Classification (NCBI taxonomy): domain Eukaryota; kingdom Metazoa; phylum Chordata; class Mammalia; order Carnivora; family Ailuridae; genus Ailurus; species Ailurus styani. The sequence continues at coordinate 1,522,351 of LNAC01000070.1, read as the reverse complement.
TCCTGGGATTGGCAGTCTGACATCTAACTGATATCCCAGTGTTTGGTTAGCTGTCAGTGAGTCAGTAGACCTTTAAGTTTTGGGCAAGGAATATTTTTACAAGAACCTATAAATATGTAAAAATCCTCAGAGTTACACACTCAGCTCTTCTCTGCTGTGTTGAGATGTTGTCACACAGGCTACTCTTGGGTTGAAGAGATCCGCAAATGAATTATACTTTTTCTTTCAATGCTCTTGGAATAGAGAAAAGCGTCAGCCCAGCTGCCAGTGAAGAATATACCACTTGTGTCTGATTTCAAAGTTCTTTACTGTGTCTCCTAGCTATTACATCAGTGTTTTTAAAAATACACATCGTTTCTACTTTGAAATGGATGTACTTTCAGTTACAGGGTCAGTTTGATCCTGAAGATGTTTCTGAGCATTGGCCTGTAAATTTTCGAGTCCAGACTTCATTTTCTTTCCTTCCTTCCTCCTTTCTTCCTTCCTTCCTTCCTTCCTTCCTTCCTTCCTTCCTTCCTTCCTTCCTTCCTTTCCTTCTTTCCTTTTTTTTCTCTCTCTCTCTCTTCTNGAAATGGATGTACTTTCAGTTACAGGGTCAGTTTGATCCTGAAGATGTTTCTGAGCATTGGCCTGTAAATTTTCGAGTCCAGACTTCATTTTCTTTCCTTCCTTCCTCCTTTCTTCCTTCCTTCCTTCCTTCCTTCCTTCCTTCCTTCCTTCCTTCCTTCCTTCCTTTCCTTCTTTCCTTTTCTTTCTCTCTCTCTCTCTCTCTTTCTTTCTTTCTTTCTTTCTTTCTTTCTTTCTTTCTTTCTCTCTCTCTCTCTCTCTCTCTTTTTCTTCCTTCCATCCATCCATCCATCCTTCCTTCCTTCCTTTTTCCCTTCCCTTCCCTTCCCTTTCCCTCCCCTTCCCTTCCCCTTTCCTTTTCAGAATTGAAACCCATAGAACACATTAGAAATTTCGGTGTAGATCTGTCCTGTTTGGTGTCTTACCAAGCCCAACCTCCCGCTGTGCGACAGCTCTGAGAGGAAATCCTTGGCAGATCAAACCCGAGGGTAGTGGTTCCTACACCTCTCTTTTAAGCAAATAAATTGGCTTCCCAGTGAGTTATTCCCAGTCCCCCCCCCTTATATTTTGTATTTGTGAGTAACACCTTAGCTCCTTAAACCCCTGGGGCAGTGGAGTACCCAGCCCCTGCCTTGCCAGCCCAGGCTGGACTCATCTCAAATCCAGACCTCAAATCCAGCTCAGGAACAGGACCATGGCTATGACCGTCACTGCACACAGAAGGCTCTCCAGCTGACAGGCTCCAGGGACATCATTTCCACTCTGACCGTGCCCTGGCCCCCGTACCCAGACCTCTCCTGATCTTTCCTAAAAAACTTAATTGTGAAGAATTTGACAGAAAATCCAGGGTCCCTTTTCACTTACGTTTCCCGTTTAAATCATAGCGCTGCTGAGCGTGGGAGGCTGGGATGGGACAGATGTTGGATTGGGCCTGCCCAGTGCCACACCTGGACACCTGTCTCCTTGACCAAGTCTGAGCGGGCAGCATGTCTCTGATGGGGGCAAAGGAATGTGAGCTCAGTGAACGAAGGCAATTTGGGGTCCCCTTCTTCTTCTTACCTGGCAAACTGCTTACACGGGGAGGCAAAAACACTCTTTTTTTGTCATGAGGAATTTTTGAGCTATCGTAAATGGGTTCTGTTAAGCCTATTTAAGATACTAAAGGAAGATGGTGGAAATGAGATAAGATTGACCTAAATATGGGAGAACAGTCCTTGTCCCCTCGTTCATTTTGGCAACGTCACTTGACAATTGTCCATCTCTCCATAGCGGCAACCTTTCAAGGCTCGTCAAGAACTGCCTGGAAAACGCCCCACAGGATAACCAGGCAAAAGTAAAACACACAGACACACAGGAGTTCAGAAGGGCATTCAAGATTGTGTTTCTCTCCAGAGATTTAAAGAAAGAGCATGACAGTGATTAAGAGTATGTTTAAAGCCAAAACAACACTATGTTACCCGAATGCTTCATCCCGAAGGACCTGGGCCATGTCTCGCATTCCCCCAAGGTGTATGGCATGGGACGTGCACCAAAACTCGGTGGGATCCTGCAGGCCGGTTCTCCAAAGCTGGCCTCTTTGGTTCCAGGCCAGCAGCAGGTTAGGGGATGGCTTGCCCTTCTCTCCCACGTTTGTGTCCCAGGTCCCCCCAATGAGAGCATTTGGCAGCACAGTGGGGGGAGGTGTGCCAACGCAGCTCTCACCATGTTTATGGTGCCAGCTGCTTCCTTGGCACCCAGCAGAGTTTCATCAGCTTTTGTTTGGGATTTTCTTGGAGCTCATGCTAATTTCTTTAAGATCGTAAAAGGATGAGGTATTTCCACATCTGCAACCACCACTGCTTGCTCAGTGGAAACTGATGAGAAATTGTTCGGTTGCCTCTGTAGGAAGCCAAAGGCATGGGTCTCCCGCACTTTACAATGTGTTCTCACACCCAGTGTCTCACTGCCGTCTCTTGGCAAGCCTGAGAAGTAAATATCACTTGTACCAGCAGATTACAAGGCCTAATACGTTCACTAGCCCAGGGCACCTTAACTGGTAAGTAGCAGAGTCAGAACTAAAACCCAGGACTTTTTTTTTTTTTTTTTAAATTAGTAAACCTGATTTCTTAGAGCAATTTTAGGTTCATAGAAAATTGAGCACAAGATATAGACATTTCCCGTATGTACCCCCTGTTCCCACACAGGCACAGTCTCCCCCACTATCGACATCCTTGGTTGTACCAGACTGGTACATTTGTTACAGTTGCTGACCCCCCTGGGATGCATCGTTATCACCCAGAGTTCATAGTTTACATTAGGGTTCACTCTGGTGGTGTTTGGGTTTGGACAAGTGTATGCTCTGTAGCCATCATTATAATACCATACAGAATAGTTTTGCTACTCAGAAAAAATCCTCTGTGCTCCACCTATTCATTCTTGCCTCTCCCCTAGCCCCTGGAAACCACTAATAGGTTTACTATTTCCATACTTTTCCCTTTCCTGGAATGTTGTAACTTGTAACCATATAGTATGTAGCCTTTTCAGAATTTCCTATGTGTCTTTTAAAGAGTTTGATAGCTTATTTATTTTTAGTGCTGAATAATATCCAATGGTCAGGAGGGACCACAGATTATTCATCCACTGAAGAATGTCTTGGTTGCTTCTGAGTTTTGGCAATTGTGAATCTAGCTGCTATAAGCATTCTTGCACAGGTTTTTGTGTGGACATAAATTTCAACTTCTTTGGGTAAATACCGAAGAGTATGATTGCGGGGTCATATGGTGGAAGGATGTTGAGATTTTTAAGAAGCCACCAAACTGCCCTTCATGGTGGCTCTACCATTTTGCATTACCAATGGCAATGAATGAGATGTCCTGTTGCTTCATATTCTTAGCAGCTTTTGATGATACCAGTGTTCCCGATTTGGGCCATTCTCATAGGTGTGTAATGGTATCTCACTGTGATTTTAATTTGCTATTTCCTAATAACACGTGATTTGCACATCTTTTTATATGCTTGCTTGCTATCTGTTTATCTTCTTTGTTGAGGTGTCCAGATTTTGGCCCAATTTTTCATCAGGCTGTTCATTTTCTTACTGTTAAGTTTTGGTAGTTCTTTGTATATTTCAGATAATAGTCCTCGATCAGATGTGTCTTTTGTAACAGTTTTTCCCAGTCTCTGGTTTTCTGTTCATTCACTTGACATTGTCTTTTGTGTGGCAGAAGTTCTTAATTTTAATGAAGTTTATGTTGTCAATTCTTTCTTTCATGGATGGTGCCTTTGGTGGGTATCTAAAAAGTCATCAGCATTCCCAAGGTCATCTAGGTTTTCTTCTTTGTTATCTTCTGGGAATTTAGAGTTTTGCAATTTATATTTCGGCTTCTGCTCCATTTCGAATTTATTGTTGTGAAAAATGTAAGGTCTGTATTTAGATTCAGGTTTTTTTTTTTTTCATGCTCATATCTAGTTGTTTCAGCACCATCTGCTAAAAAAATTATTTTTGTTTGATTGTGTATTGCCTTTACTCCTTTGTCAAAGATAATTTGACTGTATTTATGAAGGTCTATTTCTGGGCTCTCTAATCTGTTCCACTGACCTATTGGTGTCATCTTCCACCACAGTGTCTAGATTACTGTAACTTTATAGTAAGTCAGTCTTCCAACTGTTCTTTAATATTGAGTTGGATATTCAGGGTTTTTTCCTTCTCTGTACAAACTTTAGAATTACTTTGTTGACATCCGCAAAATAATTTACTAGGATTTTGATTGGGAGTGTCAGTCTTCCAACTGTTCTTCAATATTGAGTTGGATATTCAGGGTTTTTTTCCTGCTCTCTATAAACTTTAGAATTATTTTGTTGACATCCACAAAATAATCTACTAGGATTTTGATTGGGAGTGTATTGAATCCATAGATCATGTTGGGAAGACCCGGCATCTTGACAGTATTGAATCTTCCTATCCATAGATATGAAATATCTCTCCATTTATTTAGTTCTTTGATACCTATCATTAGAGGTTTGTAGTTTTCCTCACATAGGTCTTGTACATATTTTGTTACCAAAGTATATCATTTTTTTGGGTACTATAAATGCTAATGTTTTTTAATTTCAAATCCACTTGCTCATTGCTGTTATATAGTAAAGTGACTGACTTTTGTATATTAATCTTCTATCCTGCAACCTTGTTAAAATTGTTTATTATTTCCAAGAGGTTTTTTTTTAGTCAGTTCTTTTGGATTTTTTTAAATAGATGATCACACTGTCTGTGAACAAAGATAGTTTTATTTTTTCCTTCTCACTCTGTATACCTTTTATTTTCCTTTCTTTTCTCATTGCATTAGCTGGAATTTCTAGTATGATGTTGAAAAGCAGTGGTAAGAGGAGATATCCTTGCCTTATTCCTGATATTAGCTGGAAAGCTCACCTTAATTAATTGCTATTAGGTGTTAGTTGTAGTTTTTGTAGCTGTTCTTTATCAAGTTGAGGAAGTTCCCTTCTATTCTTAGTTGACTGAGATTTTTTTTTTTTTAATACGAGTGGGTGTTGGATTTTTTCAAATGCTTTGCCTGCATCTATTGATATGATCATGTGACTCTTTTTTTAGCCTGTTGATGTGATGGATTATATTAATTGATTTTAAAATGTTGAACCTTGCATACCTAGGTTAAATACAACTTGGTCATGATGTATAGCTCTTTTTATACTTTGTTGTATTTGATTTGCTAATATTTCTTTGAGGATTTTTGCATTCATGTTTATGAGAATTATTGGTCTATCATTTCCTTTTCTTGTGACGTCTTTGTCTGATTTTGGTATTAGAATAGTGTTGTCCTCATAGGATGAGTTAGAAAGCATTCCCTCTACTTCTATTTTCTGGGAGAGATTGTAGAGAATTTTTGTATCTTCCTTAAAGTTTGATAGAATTCACCAGTGCACATACATGGGCCTAGAGCTGTCATTTTGGGGAGATTACTAATTATTGATTCAGTTTCCCTAATAAATATAAGATCATTCAGATTTTCTATTTTTCTTACGTGAGTTTCAGCTGTTTGGGTCTTTAAACACATTGGTCAGTTTCCCCTCTCATGAGTGGATTTTTCTCTTAATATTCACTGTGAAAACCTAGTAGAACTCCAGGAGGTAAAACTCACCAAAGTGTTGGAGACCCTATAACTATATATATCTTCCTGGTGTTTTAACTCTCCCAGTTGTCCTCACTGAGTGTCCAGCAATTCGTCAATTACAGCGCAGACTTCCCTACTCTGGCACTGGTTTCTGAGCAGCTTTCTGCTCATAAGGTTCTCTTCTGGTGAGTTGTGGTACTCTGTATCCATCTATCTGTCTCTTATTTGGAGGGTAAATGTTTGCCCTCTGACCTCTCTTCTCTGATCTCAGAAGGGTTGCTCATTTTTTAGTTTGTTCAGCTTTTTACTTGTTGTCAGGATGGAGTGGCAATTTTCAAGCTTCTTATGTGTTGGCCTGGAAACTGAAAGGAGCCTAGGACTTTTGATCTGAAGCTGGCACCCTTTTCTTCACACTGAAATGTCTCATATGAGCTGAATTTTTTTAGAGAGAATGATTCTGACTGCCATATTTTTATATTATCATTCATCTCATGAGGGCTAATAGCTTTACTTTGTACTTTGGAATTAGTACTCATCAACAGTCTTGTCATCTGTCCTCTCATAGTTTCTTGCCTCAGTTAAATAAAACTTGAATCTTTGCTAATTTCTTTCAACTCATACTAGGATGATATGGATGCAGTTTTAAGAAAAAGCTTTATTGTTAAGCAAAAAGAACGTGTATATAGTCTGCTTAAGATGATAAAGAGACTATGGACTTTCTCTACTGGGTGAGTTATTTAGCTTTCACATCCTGGTAAATAGTACAAACTTCGAATAGTTTTTAAGGGCATGACCATCTTCCTGACCATAAAAGTACACTTCAATTTGCTCAGTACATTTGTTTATAAAATACTGTGTACCTACCATTATTTTACAAATATGTATCAGGTAAAAAGCATATCTCTTTTAGGGATACCCAAGGAGAATAATAATTTAAAATGTGGGCAATATGGGAAATTTTGCTAGGAGCGAGATTCTAAATTGACGACTAAATGCTAGAATCTGCAAAGGGAAGGAAGTAGAATAATGTCAACAACAGGTATTTATTTTCTAAGTCTTGATGTATTTTGGAAAAGGTTATGCTGGTAGGTCAACCAGATAGTATTTATTTGTGGTCAAACAGCCTGGTATCAGGCAAAATAATGGAGTATAAAATAAAGACTGTCAAAGGCCCAGGAGACATAATTCTGTTGGCCCACTCCCAAGTCTGTTCTTAGTAATTTAGGAATGAAATGATAATGCAGGCCCTTCTTCTCAAACATTTCCTGAGTGCGGACTGGGTGTGTGACATCACGAGGAGGCCCCGGGGAGGAGGGCCCACGGGTTACAGAAGGAGACAAACTCTCTGCCTCCTGAAAGTTTAATCTGAGAGAAGACACTGAAACAGGTATGCAAGGTAGGGAGAACAAGAATGGAGTCAGTAAAGACGCAGATTGAAAATGTCAGTACCTTGTCTAGCGAGAGGGAAGGCGCCTTCCCGAAGGCCTGGATAAGAGGAGCTTAGGTTCCTAGTTGGGTTTAAGGACCTCTCCGTGGATTCAGTTCACTCCCCCCCCCCCCC
>LNAC01000070.1:1445098-1514939 GCA_002007465.1 Ailurus styani | reverse complement strand
CCCCCCCCCCAAATAATGTAACCACTAGCGAATGCCACCAGCCCCCTGACATGTGGGGTTTGTTAGCAAGTTCATTCTCAGCATGGGCACCATTCTCAGCCCTCTCCCAGCTCTCTGTTTATTTTAAGCTCAAGCTTATTTATTTTTCCACTTGGGCTTTCAGGTCTCTGGAGGTAGGTAGAGTCCCCTAAGCTTGCTCAACTACACTCCCCCTTTTCTGAGCATGCTTAGAAACATGTTCCAACGCACATAGTTTAGCAGACTATTTTCTTTAGGAAAAAATTTTTTGTGTGTTTAAGCATTTCAAGTTGTGGCCTGTCACATTTATCTGTGAGACAATGCTTGATACAATTAGCAGTTTTAAAACTCCCATTTTAAAATAAGTTTCATTTCAAGTGCCCCCCCTCCCCCCTCTTTTTAAGCTTAAGAGCATTTCTGAAGAAAGCAGCATGCATATTAACTTTACAACATCTGGGCTAATTCAATATTCTCAATTTGCCTTTCAAATTTTAATTCAGATGCACATGAACCAAAAATGTTTTCCAGCCATGCCTTCAACTACCCGCTTTAGGGTACGTTGTCTGTCACAGGCTGCGCGCACATAAAGACAGAGAGGGTTAGGTTAGGTGCAGAACGTATTCATTCTATACGTAAATTGCCCTACACCAGAAACCCAAACCTGCATCCCAGAATGCACTTGGATACACAGAAGCTTCAAAGGGAAATCTTTCCCTGGAGGGAATTGGTAAAATTGGAGTTGGGTGAACCTCAAAGGAGTCTCGATTCGCAAACATTGCTTATGTTTGGATTTGGAATTGAATTTGGCTCCAGCGGTTGGCATCTCTACACTGTGCTGTGAACTACCCCAGCCACAGAGAAGGGGGAGGAAGAGGAGGAGAGGAAGACTGGCATTGCGGAGTGGCATTTCCAAAAACACACAATAGGGCAATGTTGACGCAATTAAGAAAATTAGAAAATGCAGTTTAAATGGAAAAAGTCCGTCTTTATCTTGTGCTTCCTTTGTGATATCCGTTCAGCCCCATATCCTCTGTCTTCTTTGATCTCATTGCCCTTCCACTTTTCCTTCCCTTCCCTTTTCTTATAAGATTGCTATTCAAGCCTGGTCCTCCCTTTCTTCCAGAGTTTGCCTCAAGGGCCTAAGTTATGAATTTCAGAGCTTAAAAAGGCCTGGCAGGTTACACACCAGTATGTTCAGTGTGAGCTAACTTTTGAAAAGGGGGACTGCATTTATTTATGTGAACATATGTGTATGTGCACAGACAAGAGATTAGATGAGGACTTATAAAATTTCAGCAGGGTTTTTTTCTTCCACTCTGGGAGGTTTTCACATTCTTCTTCCCTTTTTTTCCCTCCTTTTTGGTTTACATATTCTTTGTAACATAATAGATTTTCTCATTTTTCTGCAAAGAAACACATACTTCAGTGAGTGCAATTACATGGTCTTATTACCAATTTTTAGAAACCTATGTTCTTTCTTGTGTCCTTTGTTTTTTATGATCATGATTTAGTTTTAAGAAAATTCTCATTTTCTGCCTATTGCATTTCAGTTAGAAGAGGATGTTTCGCTTGTTGTTTGAAGGTATGTGTGATGAAATAGGTATGGCTTCAGTTTAGACAGGGGCGGGTTTCTGATATGGTAGATGTAAATAAAGTTTTAACAAGTAAATTGTATTTAGAAGGCTTTAGAGAAATATGCTCTTCTCGCAAAAAACAATTCCTTTGGAAAAGGAAATAACATCACAAAAACTTCCTTCTTGAAGTTTTGTAGGCCAGTTTTTCATTAGCAAATAGGTAGCAATATGGCTCGAATAAAGAATAATCAGAAAGAAGGATATAAAAATCACATATAATTTAGTTAAAGAAATTATTTAGCTATCTGGGCACGCACAATATGTATCCATACCTACATTTGAATAGAAAGGGATGTAAAAAGTAGACCACAAATACTTCAGAAGAGACTCACAGAAATCCATATTAAAAATATTATTAATTAAGAATTACTGAGAGGAACGGGCATTCTCACAAACAAAATGTGTAAACTGGTAAAGATCTCGACTGTCTGTAGCTGTGTTCTCTACTAAAAATAGAGTGAATCATCATTAAAGAGGAGGAGAAACATAGCTCTCCTCTAAATTATGGTAATACCTGCCTTTTAGATCTTCAGTAAATCACTGTCCTTGGGTCTTAGCTGGGAGATTTCCTTAAAGAAGAAAACACTCTTTTATCTGGAGATAGTTTTGTATTTTAGTCTCTTTGTTGAAGTCCAGGAGAGATAGTCTTTCCCCTAATTACTATGATATACGTGTATCTTGATAGGTTCTGGGAAGATCACTTATTAATTAATTGTCCTACTTATCTAAGAAACACTCATTAAACTCCTTCTACTGGCCAGGCATTGTGCTAGAAGCCAGGAATGAGAGCCACAAAGCTTTCTGTTGAGATAGATTAGAGTTTATAGATAGGGAACTATTTTGGCCATTTCACTTAATTTTCAGAGGAGGGAATCCCTGAAGAATGTCTGTGAGGGCTGCTCCCTTCAGGATGGTCTAAATAGCACAGGACAACTGCATGTCTGGCCACCTGAACTGGTGTCTGGGTTCTTTGCACGAGCTCAGATCTAGAGAGGAGCCACTGGGAGCCACGGCCGCTCCAATCTGATTTTGTGGAGCTGGGAGGGCGGGCCTTTATCAGGGCAACCGGGGTCATGAAGAAACACTGACTCAGACCTTTTCAGCTTTCTTAAATGCATCAGCTTCAGTGAAACTCCCTTTCCATGGGCCATGCCATAAAGCAAAGGTTCTTTAGATGTAGTCGAGAATCTGAAAGGAAGAGCAGTCCTGACAGAAGTCTGTGTTATAGAATGTGCCTAAGAAAGATGGGAGTTGGAGTAGCTAAAGATGATGGGAGTACAGGGCCCGTTTACTGTATCTAGCCAAAGGGTTTTCAAGGAGAGATGCCTTAAGTCCTGCATCATGGAGGCTTAATTTGCCACGCACTCTCCTGGGGTGGGTGAGAGCATGAGCTCTTGGGCCAGTCTGGATTCAACCACAGCTCAGCCTCTCAGGAGGCCTGAGACTTTGGAATAATTACCTGTCTTCCTTGGGCTTCAGTTTCCTCATTTGTGAGACAAAGAAAATAATAGTACTGACTTCACACAGTTGCTGTGAGAATCCGGGGAGTTCGTACTCCTACGTGCTTTTAGAGCAGGGCCCACACACAGCTCATTAGCTAGAATGTGATTAGCTGTTGCTGTTATTTCAATGAGGCCGCTTGACCTGCGTAGACGGATATTGGCACAGTGGCCCTGTGTGCTGGTTAGGACGGTGGGTCTCGGAGCCGCACCGCCTGCCTGGCAAGTCCCACTTCTCTCTCAGTGACTCAGCGACTTTGGGCAAATCACGTAACCATTCTGTGCCTCAGTTTCCTCGCATGTAGAAGTGTGCTAACTGTAGTACCCCCCTCACAGGGTTTTTCTGGAGACATAAAGGTTACTGTAAGAATTAACACATGTAGGCTGCTCAGAACCCTCTATGGCACATGGCATTTGATAAATACTGTGATTATTATTACTGGTTATTTAACCCAGTTTCAGAACTCACTTCTTTGGGCCTGCAGTTTGATTTTTTTTTTTTTTCAGGTAAAAAGACAATGAGAACTCTCAGGCAGCTCAGTCATCCTCCCAAATCACTTGATATACCAGGCGACCAGTTATTAAGTATTGTTTTTCATCTCCGAACCCATCCTCCTGTGCTCCACTTTGTGGAGCTTGTGGGGTCTGGGGGTGGGGCTGCAGACTCCTGTCTGCTTTGCCAGCTGGCTCCAGGACAGATTCCGTCCACAGGGGGCGCTAGTGGGAGCAGACTCCCTCCCTGCTGTCTCCCTCCCCACCGCCGTGGCTGTGCCTCACCCAGAGCTGCTCACCAGCACCAACTCTGGCCACAGGAACCTCTTCCCAGGAGTGCATCTCCCTGGGGCTTCTTCGGTTAATTTTCCCAACTTTTCCTTTGTTTCCTCAGCCTGGGGAGGGCTGGCTGCTTCCTGAAATTGCTACCTCCCTGACACCTTTGAGTCCTCTTTCCACTCTTTCAGGTACCTGGTTAACAAGTTTATGCCCAGTTAACAGTCCTTTATGTTAAATTATCTCTGTTCAAACAACTGGCATGGTTTTTGTCTTCCGAGTGGATTCTGACTGATAAATTAGGAACCCCCACACTTGTTCAGGAATTGTGGTTTTGTGAAGCAAAATCTTATGAAAGACTGACATTTTCCATCTGTACGGAGGGAAGACATCATTTTCTCCTCAGAGGCTAATATCATCCTAGGCCAAAGATCTAATTACATTCATGGGAGAAAAATGGAAAATCAAGAAACTTCCCTCCACCAATTTTTTTCTCTTGAGTACATAGTTGGTAGAATTTTATTTTGGCAGGGAATCACTTTGATTCAGCTCAGAAGAAATCAGTGTACTTTAGTAGCAAAGTTAAGATTCTTTACTACTCCTGTTTTTGTTTTTTTTTTTTTTGAAAGATTTTTATTTATTGATTTGACAGAGAGAGAGATCAGAAGTAGGGAGATAGGTAGAGAGAGAGGGGGAAGCAGGCTCCCCCCTGAGCAGAGAGCCCGATGCGGAGCTCGATCCTCAGACCCTGAGATCATGACCTGAGCCGAAGGCAGAGGCTTAACTCACTGAGCCACCCAGGCGCCCCTCTGGTTGTTTTTGTTTTTGTTTTTTTAAGATTTTATTTATTTATCTTAGAGATAGAGCGCAAGTGGAGTTGAGGGGAGGAAGAGAGGGAAAGGGACAAGCAGACTCTGTGATGAGCGCAGAGCCCACATAGGGCTCCATCCCATGACCCTGAGATCATGACCTGAGCCAAAATCAAGAGTCTGACCCTTAACTGACTGAGCCAGTCAGGTGCTCCGGTTCTGTTTTAAGAGATCATGATCCCCAATCACCACCCTGCCACACACATAATGGGAAGGTAAACTGCAACCCAAGCAATTATTACAAGTTCTGCCTCCTATTCCTGAAGTTTAAATTTAAAAGAGTCTACTGTGTTCTGAAACATCTTTGAAAAACAAGAAGGCTACTTGGAGAGAGGCAATAGTGTGTTCTGAGACCAATGTGGAACTGAATTCAAACCTTGTTTTCCGGCTCAGTCTTTTTAATTGTGGCAAATTGTGACTTCCTGTTTTTTTCCGGGGCAGGGACGTGGCTAATGAAAAGGCCCCATAAGGATACTTGGACATCAAATGACTCTTACAAAAGAGCATTTTGATGATTTAAGTATAAATAAATTAGAACCATACTACAGTATTTGATGTCTTTTAAAGTCCCCAGGAGGTTAAAAATGGAGAGCCAGCAAAGAACTCAGGAAAATGAGAAACTTAGTGGAATGAATTATCTGACATGAGCAATCTTAGGCTTTTTGTTGGGTACCCAAATATAGGCGGATTTGCATAGTCTTAATTGATAGTGAAATCGTCTCAGGTCAGTCCTGATCATCACATAAAGCAAGTAACAATTATAGTTGGAATCTGTTTCATCAAACAAGACTGTAAGTCATTTCATAAGCAAGTCATCCTATGCTAATTAATAAATTTTAAGTTATAGGTAATGTTTCCTACAATTCCTAAAGGAAGTATGTTGTGGGAAAAGTGAAAGCATTTTTCTGTAATATGGGGCTTGGATGGGAAGAAGAGGGAAGAAAAAAGAAGTGATTATATTTGCTGGTTCCCAAAAGTGTTTGGGTAGTGGAAGCAATTGTTTCAATGGATCAATTTCTAAGTTAAAACAAAGTAAATTATGAAGACCATTCCCTGTTACATTTGTTAGCTTTGACGTCAGTACTTCTCATTCTATTAACACTCCTTCCCTGATTTCACAGAGATCAATACAATTGAGTCTCTTATTCTCTTTCTTCTCCAGAAATCCTGTCAATAAAAACACTTGGCACTAAACTGAAGGTGAAAAATTAAGGAAGCACTGTATTTTCACAACACCTGAAGTAAATTTATGACATTAACCATGCCCTCTCCCTTTCTGGACCTTTGTGTCCTGTTCTGTAAGATGGCAGCCTGGGACTCCCTGGATTTTGGGATTCCCAACCTCTGGCATCTTGGGAGTTAAACAGTTTACACTAAGAATTGAACACCCTTTACTTTCTCCCGAATTTCCTTTCCTCCCCATACATAAAATTTATTAATAGAATCAGATTAAGGGTATTAATAGTTTTGCCTTAGATTTGTTATCTTTAAATACATTTTTACAGTTGCTTTGTTTTATAGCCACATTTATAACCTTTTAACTGAGCTCAATGTTTGTTACATTTCAGAAGTTAGCACTCGTTCTTTTATATACCTGATGTCTTTATTCTTGGGTTCTTAGTTTTCTGTTGGTTGGTGTATAGCTTCAAAATATATTTTGGAGAGTACAGATTTTCTGAAAACATACAATGTATATCTTTCTTCTATGTTCACAAATGAATGAAATTTTGACTTGGCATAAAAACTTTCGCTCTAAATTTTTGACCTCTCAGTATCCTTGGAGCTGTTGCTCTGTTGTTTTCTGTAAATTTAATGATGTGTAGAAGTTTGATATTATCTATTTATTTATCTAATTCTTTTTTACTGTTAGCCTATAATTGTACCTGAACATTTGTTGATTATTTTCTTTGTGGTTACAATTTTAAAACAGCTGTCAGAGTGTGTCTAGAAACAATTGCCTTAATTTTACTTTTGCCCAGTATAAGGCAACTGCCTTGATTTCTACTCAGAATAATGTGTGTGGATGTTTGTGTGTGTGTGTGTGTGTGTGTGTGTGTGTGTGTGTGTGTGTAAAAGAAAGAGAGAGGGAGAGAGAAAGAATGTGTTTTAACATCGTTTTTCTCTAATTATAATGGTGTCCTTTTGAAAGAACCTAAAATACTTAGTGTAGATACTATGTTCTTTGTACCTATTACCCACTATCTTACTAGTCTCTTTTTTAATTTGTAGCTTTACTTTTCTAAAGTTTTTCTCCGCAAGACAGATTCTGTATGCATACTGCACATACATGCGCTCATGTACAAGTTATGACCTCTTTTTGCTCCTAGTGTATTTCAAAAAAAAAATTCTATCATATTTCTTTGGCTCACCCTATTTTTTTTTTGGCTTATTCTTTTCTCTTTTCATCTCATCCCACTTTATCCTTATACGCTTCACCCTCCTGTTCCCCCAACCCCTTCCCCCTTTTGTTTTTTAAAGATTTATGTATTTATTCTAGAGACAGAGAGTGGGAGAGAAAGAGGGGGAGGGGCAGAGGGAGAGAGAGAATCCTCAAGCAGACTCCCTGCTGAGCCTGGAGCCTGGGCACGCAGTTCGATCCCTGGACCCTGCCATCATGACCTGAGTCGAAACCAGGAGTCTGAAGCTCCACCCACTGGGCCGCCCAGGCACCCCGCCCGCCCCAGTTTAAAACAATCATGTTTCTTCTTCTTCTTTTTTAATCCTGCAAAAGATACCAAATAGCTTTTAAAATTTTTCTTCTTCCCATCATAAATCATCTTAAGGAAGTAATCTGTTTTCTGAGTGACATGGTTAATATTCTTTTTGGGCTGTTCTGTAGACTTTTTCAACAGGAGTAGGTTGACTTTTCCTTTGACTTCTCATAAGGAAAGTTCCACATAGATACACCCTCCAATGACAGTGATTCTGGGGGGCTGGGGTACAGTGCTCTCCCCCATTACCTCGTGGCCATTTGGCCCTTGGAAATGATGAAAGACACGGCCTTCCAGAGCCCAGCATGCACTGCTGTCTGGCTCCGCCTCTTGCCCACCCTGCCCGCAGCACCCACGGTTTCGGAGAGGGTGCTTCCCCTCCCAGGTGCACCCCCACTAACAGACCCTCTCCCACCTTCTGGCATGTGATGGTTTAGATTTTTAGTCCTCAAATAGGTACAAACCAGCATCCTGATGACTTCAAAAAACAACATCCATGCTACAGAGTGGGATTTCCAAGTTTTCTGGTTGTTCCTGTCAGGCTTAATTTTCAGTGTTGACGGAGGTTTTCCTCTTTTTCTCTGGCTTCATGTACATTTTAATGGCAGCAGCTCTGGCCGCGGCTGCGAGCCAGATGCCATTGCAAAGCAGAAATAAAATTATTGGGCCAAAGAGTCTTTGCACTTAAAACTCTCCACACATATTGCTGAAGACCATTCCAGAAACATTGTACTGGTCGGCTCCTCTGTCAGCCAGAAATGGTTTTTCCCAGGGTAGCTTCTGGATCTAAATTACTGATGTTTCACAGAAATCACTCTTTTGGGCAAACATTTCTATTCTCATCTGCCGAATGGTCGGTCAGTCATGCTTGGCATTTGTATCATTAAAGCATCTAACCAACAAACTTGTCATTGGTTTTGCCTTTCTTAAATATAGCGTCAACGTGCTTTCCGTAGAAAAAGCCCAGAGTTTGTTATCAGGAGTTGAAGCCTCGGTTTCTCCATTTACCTGCTGTGTGATCAGCACAAGTTGTTCAAGTTTCCTGAGCCTTGTCTGCAAAGTGCTGACTGACATTCCTGTGTGCACAGTTGTGAGGGGCACATGCAGAGAGAGGGCTGGGAAGGTGCTTTGTACCTGCAAATTCTATAGGAATGTCGGCAGAGTGGTTGAGTGAGCAGATTCTCCAGTTCGAAAGGTCTCACCTCCCCATGTCTTTGCTGCAGGGCCCAGGGCCGGATTTCTAACTTCCCTGAGATATGGCCTCCTCCTCTGTAAAAATGGTGAATAAAACATGTACATGGTGATGAAAACGTGATAAAATGGTTTTAAAAACATATGCACGCCCGTAGAGTTGTTGCAAGAATTGTTAAATTAATTAAACAAAAAGGCCATTAGATGGATATGGCTCTAAAGCCTTGGTGGCCTCTGTAAGCAAACCAAAATCTAAGCCCATGAAGGCCTCAAGGCTGCAAAATCAAAACACTAAGGACAACCACTCACAAACAGCCAGCTGGGCCTTAAGGTACAGCCTCTCAAATTATTGCCTTTCTTTGGTTCCTGAACTTTATATATAAGCCTTTCCCCTGGCTTCTGCCGGAGAGCTCCTAACTACTTCCAGCTTGACTCTGCCCGATTCCAAATTTTTGCTCGAATAAACTCTTAAAATGTTTAATACACCTCAGTTTATTTTTAATAGGATTAAATGGGGAAATGAACGTAAAGTTCTCAGCAGAGTAAACGGCACAAAATAAATGCTCAGTAATGTGAGTCATTGTAATGTTCATTAAATTTTGTGGCAAGACACGGTACACATCACCCACAGGCGCATACCTCTACAGGGTCGGAAATCTAAGTAAGGTGATGTTTAGCAATTTTATTTACTTATTTCTTTTCTGTCTTAACTATAGCTCCAAAGCTATTCTAGAACATGGCTGTAGTTCCTTTTCTTCTTTCTTCCCAGTCTTCCCCACTGCCCCCCCCACCCCACCCGCTTTTGTTCTATTTTGTTTTTGTTTCACAGAAAGCCATCAGATGGTTTGTCACAGTTTACTTGCAAAGGGATTTCCTTTGTTTTCTTCATCTCACTCTCACAAACAATAAAACCAAAAATTCCCAAAGAAAAACCCCAAACTTCCTACCCCCTTTCTTCTAGACAAGATTCCAAATAATTCTTTAAAAAAATGACTCCACCAAAAGAATTCTGTTGGGGTCTCCTTTTTAATCCCTTTGTCACGTGGTCGCAGCGAGATTTTTTTTTTTTTTTTTTTTTTTTTTTTTTTTTTTTTTTTTTTTTTTTTTTTTTTTTTNTCTCAAGTCTGGTGTGTTGAATGGAAATGATATATGGGGCTTGGGGGTGTTAAAGCACACTGGGACACATGTCTTAGCAGAGTCCCCTCACCTGGTGTGCTGCCTTGTTCTGTTTGTGTCCGTGAGCACAGGGGATGTGGGGCTCTGGGCACCCGGGGATCAGCTGAGGGCTTTGTGGTGATGTCATTGCAGCCCACGTTTCTCCACGGCTCATTGCTGCTTCCTTCAGTCCACCTCGGGCACTGAGCCTTCTGGCACTCTCTAGTCATCTCCCTGCAGGCAGATCTCCGTCTCTGAGCTGGCTTCTCAGGGAACCCAACCTGCAATACAATGCCCTCCTACATAAAAGCCTCCATGGGCTTTCTGTTGATCCCAGTCATGAAGTTCAAGTTCTTTACCAAGTCTTTCAAGGCCCTTCTCAGTCTAATCCCAAGCTACTTCTCTCACATCCTCCCTGAGAATGTTTCTCCCCTTTCCTTGAGCTGCAGGTCACCTCTCCCCCTTCTCAAACTGAATGATACACTGTCCTCTTTGCCTTAGTCCATACTTTTCTTCTGCTGCTGGCTGTTTATCTTTTATCTACCTCATAAATTCTTATTTGAAATATCACTTTTGGACTTCAGGGTCTTTTTGTTTTTATTTATTTTTTAAATTTTAAATATTTATTATGTTCAGTTAGCCACTGTATAGTACGTCATTAGTTTTTGATGTAGTGTTCAGTGATTCATTAGTTACCTACACCACCCAGTGTAGGTAACTAATCGTTAATATCCATTACCCTGTTACCCCCTCCCCCTACTCCCCTCCCCTCTGAAACCCTCGGTTTGTTTCCTGGGTCCATAGTCTCTCATGGTTCCTCTCCGTCTCTGATTTCTCTCCCTTTGGATTTCCCTCCCTTCCCCTGTGGTCCTCTGTGCTATTGCTTTTGTTCCATAAGAAACCTTATGGTAATTGTCATTCTCTGCTTGACTTCACTTAGCATAATGCCCTCCAGTACCATCCTTGTCGATGCAAATGGTGGGTATTCATCTCTTCTGATGGCTGAATAATAGGGTTAGGGTGAGGTTTTACCATTGTTCTGCTAGAGTATTTTATGCTTGCTTTGGCCACCACACTTCCTGCTAGGGAATGGACTCAGCGGACCATGACCTAAATCTACCCGCCCACCCTGCTATGCAAGCCCACTAAATGCTGTCCGTGGAATTTAGTGTTTGCTTATCCATCCTCATTCCCTTGCCCTAGTCCTAGCCAGTCCTCTTGGCTCTAGTCACGAGATGGTCCGAGGCTTTGGGTTCCTCGTGGTCTCTGCCTTAGTGTTGAGGATTCCTTTATCTCAGATTTGGAAACTGACCTTCATTCATTCACAGTAACTGCTTGACTCAAGCAGCTTTTGGTTTCTTTCTACCTCTTCAGTATCCATTATTTTTCTTTCTCATTTTTGTCTTTCCCATTCTGTCTGTTTTGACAATTGGAATAAATCCCATTGCCATTCTGCATCTGTTACTGGGAATAGGGGATGTTTTTAGTGTCTCGATTTCCATGTGGTTGTGGACTCCCTGAGTGGAGGGACTCTGATGGTTGTATCTTTGAATGCCCATATCCTAGCTAGGGGTGGGCACCGAGGAGGTGCCAGCATGGCATGTTTGTGGGGTTGAAGAGCATCAGGTTGTAGGGGCTCCTATCAGCTATGCTACAGTGAGGACCTGACACAAAGACATTTATGGTGCTCACTTAATTGAATTGTTTGGAATCTGATACTCTCTCTATGGGGTGTGATGGTGCCACGAAGCGTCATTACTGTGATGCAAGGGATGTTTGGGGCAATTGACAGTAAATGGTTCCGCCAGAAGGGTGGCCCATATTTCAGATGCTGGGCCAAGTGTGATGATAATTTAAAAATAGGATCTATAGGGATTATATGCCTAGTATGCTCACAATCTTATGGGCCTGATAAGAACTATCTGAGAAACTAGTTAGAAAGCTGTTAAGTTTTGAGAGAAAGCTGCTGGTCATGGGACCTGGGAGCTGGGAGAAAGGGGAGAGGATGGGGGAATCCAGGAGGAAATGGAATCGGGACTGAATTTGGGTTCATCACCGGAGTCACTGATCTGTGCTTCCCCAAGGCAAAAAACATGTCTTAATTATATGTATATGGGCAGTGCCCACTTGCACCCCTCTAGCTAATTCCCTAGGAGAGAGCCTGGCAGGTGGTCAGGTTATCATAAATGTCAGATGAAAGACCATCGAAAGCCTAGAGAATCAAGCTCAAGGGTGGGTAGAAGTCCCAGGGGACTAGCAATGGCCGGCAGCCATGGGAACAGTCTCCTTAGGCCTCGATTGCTGGCGCCAGTGGCCCTGAAACTTCAGGACTGTGCCTCTGGGTTATCAGTGCTCTTGCCTCCTTTGTTGATAATGTTCTAAGTGATGCTGCTTCTTTACATCACACCCCTGAGATTCTGACTTCCAGAGAGGCATATTCTATCCTCTGATTGGTGAGGCCAAGCCTAGGTCCCATGCTGATGTCCCAGCATATGGGGATGGCTGGTAGGAAGAGATGTCAATTTCATGGTAGAAGCAAATTCCTGCCTCTCCTGGGGACATACCCTGTGCTGATCCCCTCTCCTACAATCCTGCCCCAGATAGAAAGGGCATCTAGACGCTGCCTAGCCAAAGATGACAAGCATTCATCCAGGGATGACAAGTTATGAGCTTAGGCGTTTGGGCAACCTGTGTAAATTTTCTAATTCTGCCAGTCGACAACGGGCTGCACCCACAGAAAAGGCTTAGAAGTGGATAATTAGTCTCTCACATCTTCACCAGGGCTCTGACAGTTGGCAATATTTAAGTACTCTTAAAAGAATGATCCATGAAACGTGTCTGGATCTTTTTCAGATATGAAAACTAAATCCAGCTTTCTCCTGTTTGCCTGCACATCTGTGCTGTGTATTGTACAACCACAGAGATACCTTTGTAGTAAGAGGAGGTTTCCTCAAGGGAGAAACACACACATGGGAAACAAGTCAGCACTGAGTGGGCAAGGTAGTTGAAATTTGGCTTCATGACCACCCTACACCTTCTGAATCATTGGAAGAGTCAGCTTCTAGTGGTAACAGACATGGTCAGCTGGTTATATCAGCCATATAATGTACCTTTTGTATGGGATTAAACATTTCTTCATGTGAATGCTCATGCCACGTTTTCTTTGGAGTTCAGACTGAGCCTGGTGGATTTTTGTGTCTCCAATGAAACAGAAACCATTTTCAAAGATCAGGAAATGGGTTATTTCTCTGGGAACTGATCCTTGTGTGCAAAGATTCATTAATGAGCATATCAACAAATTCAGATTTTGCTCATTATATTATGAATCTTCCTAAGCAAGGACTGTGTTTTTATTAACTTCTCCTACTGGGTCACATTGTGACATGGGCTCATTTTGTGGTTGGTGTCTGTATAGAGTCTTGCTTTTCACATCTGACAGTCATCTATTTGGTCCTCATGAGGCAGGTGAAGTGCCATCCTATTGGACAGGTGGGGAAAGGAAGGCTCACAGCAGTTAAAGGATTCGTTAAGGTCACATAATGGGTATGGGGCCGGTTTAAGTCTAAATCCTAGATTTCTTGTCTTCCAAGCTGTAGCTTCGGTAACTAACATCGTACCGAGTCAAATAAAGCAACTGGTCATAAAATGATGTTTGGGTTGACACCTCTTGTTTTACATTTTTACAAAGGCCTAATGATATCTTTTACTGAAAGATATTTTTTGAGTACTCTTGGTGGTGTTTCAGCAGAAATGTTACTGGATAACTACTCCTTTGGTTTCATGAATAGTGGAATTGGTCAAGTCCAAGAATTTGCATACTCAGTCACTGGGATATTGCAAGAAGGAACCTAGTTTTATCTTGTTTTACTTTAGAAGAAGCAGAGGCATGCTGGTGATCCTAGCATCAAGGGTACAAAGCAAATTTAGGAGGCCCCTAAACCACAAGTTCTACCTGGATTAATATTTATATAATTGCATACTTAATAATGGAATATTAAAGACATCTTGTTCATATGTGTCACTTGAGATACAAGGAATAATTTCATTAAGCTATTCTTCCATTGCTTTTGATAAAGTAACAAATATTATTGTGTGGCTGATTAAAGTTTAATTAACCATGAACAGAATCAGCCAAGTTGGTTCCTTTGACCAACTCAGAATCATATAAAATTATAATAAATATGTTTACATATTGAATTATGATCAAAATAGGTGACATATGTCTGTTACCTGCTGTGGAAGCTTAAATTAGTTCTTAAAAATTAAGTTACTCTTTGGAAATTATACAATGCGTACAGTCATCACAGCCTGCCCGTCACCTGTCATTGTAAGCATTTGTAAATTAACAGGAATTTTTTTTCTGTTATCACTTGTTGCTTGCATGTTCCCAGACTCAGGTGATGTTGTGAAAGCTACACTCAGCTGAACCTTAGCTATGAACTTGAAACTGAACTTAGAAGAAGTTCTTCTCGAGCATTTTATATAAAGAGGGGCCCTACTTTAAGTATGGCAACATTCAAATTGTTACAGAAATATGAATGTCTGCTTCCTTTCTTTAAAACTTCATCCCTCTCTTTCAATAGCTACTAAATAAATAGATTTCCACAGATACACGGATGATATACTAATCCCAGTACCCTGCTGGTAAACCAGGAGAGCTTTTATTCCTGAGCTTGTCCTGGCTCTCTAGGACTAGGACTTGATTTGAAACTTCATGTCTGTCCTTCAAAGCGCAAAACAAAAAATCTGTGCACTGGTCCCTCACGGGAATGGTTTGGGTTTCATTCCCTCCCTGGGCTCTCCTAGTGCAGGGCTCCACTGATTCAGATGATTGCAATATATACTGTTTTCCAACTGTCTCAGATGATGGGTCATTCATTCATTAAAAAAAAGAAAGTATTTTAGTACCTACCATGTTCACTGTGTTTGAGGCACTGGGAACAAGACAAAGCCTCTACCCTCAGTAGAGTATATAGATCACTTAGTTGGAACAGACATGAAAATAAAGTTAATGTATCAGGGGGTGAAAATTCCATGGAGGAAAGCAAATCAGTATACGGGGATAAGGAGTGCCAGATGGAGGAAGGTGAAGTGACCAGGGGTGACTGTGTTAGGAAGATGCTGTTTGATCATGGACCTGAAGGGAATGAGAGAGTGAGCAAAAGTGAGTGTCTGGGGGGGGGGCGGGGGGGGGTTCCAGGCAGAGGGAAAAGACCTTGACGTCACATTTTTCCATTGGTCATTCAAGGAATGTAATAAAGAGGCTAGAGCAGGTATGTTTATACACACCAACAGCATGGTTCAAATTTTAGTTACCAAGTTATAGTAATTGTTAGTAATTGCATAAAGTGCAGACTTTGCTCCTACTTCTTCATTCTGCAAATCACTACGTCAGTAACAGATGCTTGTCATAATCAGCGACCCATCACTTCACTTCTTTCAAAGGCTGTCCGTGGTTGGACGTCATGAATATGTGACTTTGTTCACATCCAGACAACAAGGTGTGCAGTTGTGCTGTTTTCTTGTTCCCCGGTGGTACAGCCACGCATGTATTACCATAAAAATCTCGTGAAAATACTGGAAGACACACAAATACTCAAGAGCATTGGAACTGAAGGGTATTAATCTTCAACATACATGGGTGGCTTTGGGAAGTGGTCGGGCTGGTTCATGTCTAGAAACAGAACAACTTCAGGAATTAGAAATTTCTCCCCCACATCAGTTATATACCTCAGCTGTGGAGACAGTCTCAGACTGGAAAATCTCACAGTCATTCCCAGGTTTGGAGGGAGTGGCCTTTTGGTGCAGCCTCAGTTACACCCAATTACCTCCTCCATTGACCACTGAGGAAATTCCTGTAGTTGGTCAACCCTCCTCAGTCTAAGCTACAACCACAATCATGAGATAAATGTTACTAGTCTTTTAAATTTGGAGAATTTAGGACCCAATGTGGTAAACGGTAGTATATTTTTATCTTTTCATTTCTTTGTTCATTTTTAAGTCTTTAACCCCTTAAAGGAAACTAATAGGAATATGTTAGGAAGGTAAAAGTGTTAGTATATTATTTTTCCTCAACATTTTAATGAAAATGTTATATAAGAAGTTGAAACAACAGTTTAATAAACACCCACATATTCTTAGATTAAACAATTGCTAGCATGCCATTCTGTTTACTGTCCCTCTCTCTTGCTCCATAAAATTTTCTGTACCATTTGAAAGTACATCATGACACTTTTCATCTCTAAATACTTCAGAACGCACATCTGAAGAGATGGACAATTCCCTACACAATCATAATACTATTATGAGTCATAAGAAAATTAGCAATAATTTCATAATATCATCTAATATCCAGGCCAGATTTAAATTTTTCCAGTTGTATCAAAAACATTTTTTGGAGCTTTTGAAACTGTTTTTGGAAACAGAAACCGATCTAGGGCCCCATATTGCTTTTGGTTGTTATTTCTCTTAGACCCTTTTCATCTGGAATAATCACACTCCATACCCCACCTCCCAAACTATTTTTTGTTTCGTTTTTTTGTTTTTGTTTGTTTGTTTGTTTTACACCATGATGTTTTACAGGCTAGCTGTCTTACAGAATGTTCTGCATTCTGAATTTCTCTGATTATTTTTACTTGGTGTCATTTAATTCCTCTCTCTATCCCTTTTATTTCCTGTTAAATTGGAAATTATGTCTAAAGGCTTAATTAGATTCAGGGCAAACATTTTTGGCAAGAACACATCATAGGTAATGTTGCATATTTCATATTGCATCACAAGCGAGGGCACAAAATATCAGCTTGTCCCAATATGAGTGGTTAATTTTAATTAATTGATTAAGTTGGTCACTCCCAGATCAGACCAACACTGAAGTTGAAAATATAGTACAAAGAATTCCTATACACTTCACTTGGATTCTCCAAATATTGGTATTTTCAAATATTTGCTTTATTATTTCATCTCTCTTTATATCTCTCTATCGATCTATTGATCTATCTATTTATCTATATATGGTATTTTTTTTCTAAGCCATTTGAGATAAGTTACAGCAATGTTCCTTTATTGCTATATGTGCTATATGCTTCAATGGGCATTTCCTAAATTCAAGGGTTTTCTTTTATATAACCACAGTATAATGGTCACAGTTAGAAAATTAACTGATATAGTATTATTACCTAGCCTACAAACCTTGTAATTTTACCAATTGTCCTACTAATATCCATTAAGAGCAAAAGCATGTATTTTTCTGGTTAGGATCCAATCTTGAATCATACACTGAGCTTGATTGTCATGCCTCTTTCATCTCCTTTAAGCTGAAACAGTTCTACAGTATTTCTTTATAAGCATGGCCTTGGTATTTTTGAAGAGTACTAGTCATTTGTTTTGTACAATGTTCCTCAATTTGGGTTTCCCTAATATTTCTTCATTATGAGATTCGGGTTATGCATTTTTGATAGCAGTACTACTGAAGATATTTTTGTGCCCTTCTCAAGAAGTGCATCACATCATGAGGCATATAATATCTGCTTTTCCAATTACTAGAAATGTTGTCTTTGATCCCTTGGTTAATGAAAGTAGGTTCTGTTAGCCTTCTTCAAAAAAATTCTGTGGCCAGAGTACTGGAATGCACTGATTGGCTAAGGCCTAGGATATGTTCTGTTTCCCAAAAGGGGGTGTTAATTCAGCTCTTTCCAACTCATTATTTTAAATTAATATGCCTCTTTTGGGAAAGTACCTGAGAGTACTGTATAAATATCACATTTCTCCTCAAATTGTCACCTACTAGTATTAGCATATTTCAGTGACTTTTGCATGAACAATTATTGCTTCAGTGGTTGTGCAGTGCTGATTTTCTAATCAGCTTTTTCCTTTTCAAGTTTTATTTCATCATGAGCTTATGTAAAAAACGTTTCTGTTGTTATTGTGTGAAAATGCCAAAATGTTATTTTGATAAGAGGTAAACCACTAGAGTGATGTCAAAGTTTGTGCTTTACTTACTTAATATAGTCTCCCTATACTGTGAGCTCAGTGAGGGTAGAAATTTTTGTCTTACTTACTGAAGGATTCTCAAGGAGTCAAGCAAATAGTAGGTGCTCAATAAATATTTTTAAGTGTGTTCTGTAGTTAAGGAAATGGAGACTTAAGGGGATAAAGTAACTGTAAAAAATGGCAGAGCCAGGATTTCAGCCAAGCTGGCAACCTTTCACTGACCTCATTACTACAATAAATGGGTGATGTTTATTTTGCACATGTTTCCTGAGTTTGAAGAAGCCATTACATTGTGTTTTCTTTTTGTTTGCTTGTTTATTTATTTATTTTTTTATTTGAGAGCGAGTGTGAGAGAGTGGGGAGAGGGGTAGAGGAAGAGAAACTCAAGCAGACTTCCCGCTGAGCAGGGAGCCTGTCATGAGGCTCTGTCTCATGATCCTAAGATCATGACCTGAGCTGAAATCAAGAGTCAGACACTTAACCCCCTGAGATCCCCACATGGCCCCATCATGTTTCATTTTAAATGACATTCTGATGCTTACAGACTATACCAGGAATAAAAATTAATGAGATGGAATCAGTGGTGGAACCGTATGACCAACTGTATTCAATCATGTCGATAAAAAAAAAGCAAGCCTGTCTTACCTAAGCCAATGGGGGATTATCCCATCATGTATTTCATGATGCCGGTAAAAACAGCTGAGACAGGAGGACTCTCCATCGTGGGAAGCTTTTGCGTCTAATAGAGAGGTTTCAGAGCTGGGTGTGCTTTCTGAGCACTAGACATGGCTTAATGTAGAACAAACTCATGAGTGCAACACATTCCTGATTTCTTTCTCAGCAGTGTTGATGCATTGCTGTGACGTAAGGCAAGAGACAAGATCTGAAGAAACTGGGGGGAACCATAGAGCGTATCCGTCATAGTTAACCTGTGGTGTACATGGAGTTGAAATGGTTTCAGCTTAAATGATGTGACCTCAGAGGAAAGTCTTTGCTTATATTTGCTTAAATCTGTGTAGGGAAGGGTACAGCTCTCCAATCTGTCTTCTCTATGTGACCAAGTTCTGGGGCATGACACAGTAGCTGGCTGAGGAATGGATCTCAGGTGGATGTGACAGCCTGTCCGTTCTCTTGGACATCTTGTTTCTTTACCTTTCATCAGTCCTGACAGGAGTGAAAATTAAGTTTGGGAAACAAGAGGAATCTTTATTTTTTTATTTTTTTATTTTTTTAAAGATTTTATTTATTCATTTGACACAGAGAGAGAGATTACAAGTAGGCAGAGAGGCAGGCAGAGAGAGAGGAGAGAGGAGGAAGCAGGCTCCCTGCTGAGCAGAGAGCCCGATGCGGGCCTCGATCCCAGGACCCTGGGATCATGACCTGAGCCGAAGGCAGCGGCTTTAACCCACTGAGCCACCCAGGCGCCCAAGAGGAATCTTTAAATTCAGAATCTTTAGGCCATAATAAAATTCTCTGGGAGTGGTACTGTTCAGAAGATGGTTAAATTTACACATTTTGCTTTGTTTTTTAAAGATTTCATTTATTTATTTATTTGACAGAGAGAGAGGGAGAGAGAGAGAGAGCACATGAGCAGGGGCAGGGGAAGAGGGAGAAGCAGGTTACCCAATGAGCAAGGAGCCTGATATGGGACTTGATCCCAGGATCCTGGGATCATGACCTGAGCTGAAGGCAGCCGCTTAACTGACTAAGCCACCCAGGCATCCCAAATTTACACATTTTTTGTGCCTCCCGCTATGGAGCAATGGTTTGCTAGATTATAATCTATTTTTACTGCTTCCAAAAAAATAAAAATATCAAGTCATAGAAGAATTTTTTTGTGAATTGATTAATTTTTCAGATCACTATTGCTATAAATGATAAAACATTTCTGATTTTAAATATTCTTGATGGAAATTTTTTTCTAAAAAATGTTATATTAAATAGTTCAGGGAATACACAGAATTATTTTGGCCAGTAATATGAGGATAAATATAATTTATAGTCTGTTTGCTTTTTTTTTTTTTTAACATAGCCAACTTTTTCTCTTTCAAACCTTGTTAATTAAGATATATACTCTGGAAATACATGGTTTTCAAGTCAGGCTTGTAGTTAGCCTCCTTACTAAGTATTTGCTTGTTGTGGAAGGCATTTGAGATAGATTTTGGATCTGTGTGGGACACATCAAGCAAAGGATTTATATCAGTTAGGACTTTTTAGTTGCAAATGATAGAAAAATTTCATTAAATGGCCAAAGCAAAAAAAGATTTATTTACTCACACAATGGAGAAGACTAAGGGTAAATGTGGCCTTAGACAGAACTAGATATAGGGACTCAAGGGTATTGAAAATCAGTCTGTCCCGATATTTCCTCTTTACTTTCCTCTGTGTTGATTTCATTCCCAGTCTCTCCCTCATAGTGACAAAATGGCTGCCAGGATCTCTCAGCTCCTATCTGTAAAATTCTGAACCTTGGGAAAATGAATCCTTTTCTACAAATAGTTGGAAGAAAAAGTTCTGGGCCCCATTTTTACTGGCTCATATTTGGTAACATTTTTATCCTTGAACCAATTCCTGTGTCCAGAGTAATGTAATGCACTGATTGGCTAAGGCCTACGATACCTTCCCTTTCCTGAAAATGGGTAGTGATTCAACTCTTTCCAAATCACATAGTATAAGAATAGGAGAGGAGCCAGTTCTCCCCAGCAAAACCAGGTCAACAAAAGAAAGAGGAATAGATGAGGGATGGTCAGTGAACATTAATTATTTATACCAGGTTGAACCCAAATCATAACACAAGTGGTTCTATTTGGTGTAAAACTTTACATTTTTTGGAAACATTTTTACAGATGTTATTTAACCTAACTTTCAAGACAATTTCATAAGGGGAAGTAGGAGGGATCATTAGTCCCATTTTACAGATGAGTGCTTCGCTTGGGAGACGCAAGTGTCCCTTCCTGCCTGTAGCAACCTGATTGAGCCGTCTTAGGATCTCCTCTGACCGGATCCCTCCCTGTCTGCCAAAAGGCAGTGAGTGCTGTTTAGAGCAAAACTTCTGCTTTGGTTCTATTTTGGTAACAGGACATTTGCAGTCTTTGGCCTCCTCACTGAGCCTGAACTTCTGGTTTCAGTTTTTGGAACAACCACAATACCTCAAAGAGGAATTTTTACTGGAATACGGGAAAGGGAAGAAATCCTCATTTGTGTTATGTCTTATTGTTCCTGCATGGATTAAGAGCAACAAAACTGTCTTTACTAAATTAAGTAAATATGATGAATACCATAGAACCGCTGAAGGCGGCAGCAGAAGGAATCATTAAAAATCCTTTAGCCCTTACGGTCCCGTTTTGCAGATGTGGAGACTGAGGACCTCAGGGGGAGTTCCTGAGGGCATCATTGGGGACAAAAGTGGCCTAATTCCACAGATCTAGTTAGAAGCAGAGCTAGGACTAAATCAGATTTTCTGGACTCCTAGCCATTGTTTCTCTCCTATTTGACACTGGTTTTCTTACCAAGTATATACCACGAGGAAGAATTATAGTTCATTTATAGAACTAAACTGCTTAATTCCATTTACAGTGGCATGCCTAATAAAAAAACAAAACAAAGTAAAAGAATGTGAAATGTTTTGCCTCCTAAATTTTGCCCCATCCTGCTGTCCTCCAGAGTGTGCCCCAGCAACTCTCAAGAGACCAAGCTTTCTAGCTGTGGCTCCCTCATTTTAGGGTAGGATTGTCAAATTTAGCAAATGAAAATATAGAGGGCCCAGTTCAATTTGAACTTCAGATAAACAATGAGTAATTTTTTAGTGTAAGTATGTCCCCTGCAATATTTGGGACATACCCACGCTAAACAGCTATTTGTTGTTTACCTGAAACTCAAATTGGACTGGGCCTTCTGTCTTCTATCTGGCAAGATACTTTAGGGACTTAACAGATGAACTTGACTTTGTTGGGAGGAGAGGAGTTAATAAACTTTGATTAATGATAGTGTTCAATCTCAAGGAAAGAGAAGATGGACTGGCTCAGAAAGACTCTGCTCTGGTCTCAAGCTTAAGGCTTTGAGGAAGAAGAGTCCGAATTGCTAGAGGATCAGAAGTGGGGTTAAGGCAGGATCTCTCAAAAAGAAGTACAAATCGCAACCTGAGTCAAGATTAACTGACTCAGGCAGTGAGCACCCACCCATGTTTGGGAGAGGGAGGAAGGAGGCTGGTGGCTCTCCTTGCTCTGCCATGATGACTGTATCCTGGAGCATAGCCAGGGTCGACGCAAGGTTGACCAGTACACCCGCCCTCTGCGCACCCACGAGCTCACCTCGTCTTCAGAATCAGTGCTGCCACAGTTTATTAGTTTATTTCCTTAACAGTTTTCTGATGAAGAAAACCCCTCAGAATTAGAGACTCAGGACAAAGAGGGAAGAGGGTAGGTCATGAATCTGTCACCTGAGGGATCCTGACTGTGTGCCAGATGGCCGTGCCAGCTGTGTGAATGTTAAACCTCTTCTTTCTTTCTTCCTTCCTTTTCTTTTTTAGCCTCTCACCTCTCTCCCTTCTTTCCTTCCTTCCTCCACTCTCCTTTTCCTCCTCTCCCATAGGAATCTATCCAAATGTGCTTTCTGTGGATCCCTGTATTTGTGTTCCTACAAAATGGTCATTGTTTTTTTTGCGGGGGGGAGGGCAGAAGGAGAGAGAGAATCTTTTTATTTTAAATATTTATTGATTTATTTGAGAGAGAGAGAGAGAGAGAGGTGGAGGGGAGGGGCAAAGGGAGAGGGAGAGAGAAACTCAAGTGGACTCCGCTCTAAGCATGAAGCCCAGAGCCTGGAACCCAAAGCAGAGCTCCATCTCGTGACCCTGAGATCACACCCTGAGCCAAAACCACGAGGCAGATGCTCAGCTGACTGAGCCACCCAGGCATCCCAAGAGACAGAGAATCTTAAGGCTTAAGAAGGCTCCACATTCAGCATGGAGCCCGAGACTGGGCTTGATCTCACAACCCTGAGATCTTGACCTGAGCTGAAACCAAGAGTTGGCTGTTTGACTGACCCACTCAGGTGCCCCTTCATTGTATTTTTGTATAGATGCTTTTAAAATTTACATAAATATCATGGTATTATACATCTCATTCTTCTTTAATTAGCTCCCTAATGTGTATTTTAAGATCCATTTATGTTGCTGTGCCTACATTGTTGAGGCAATTTGTTGGTTACTTTTAACTGCTTGTGTTTTTTTTGGTTGTCGTTGTTGTTTGTTTGTTTGTTTTTTTCCTTAATCTACTATGGACCTTGAAGGCCAAGGCTGTCTTATTAATATTAGAATCTCCAGTGCCAAGTTTAGAGGCTTGCACTTAAAAAACGCTGAAGCAATTTGTGTTGGGGCTTAAAAATATGATATGAATGATAGTGCTCAATTAAAGTTTGTTGAATCAAGAGGAATGAAATGCTAATGAAGAAAGCAGGCACTTGTTACCAATATTAAGGATTCTCTTAGGAAGAATTTCCATGTTGTCAGAATCTTTGATGATCATTAGTTAGCATTTCTAACTTCACCTTAATACCAATGAGCCCCAGTCATAAGTACGATGATTACCTTGGGATTTCTGAGTATAGTTGAGAAGGTTTTAACATAGTCTTATTTAAAGGACAGCTTTAAGGAAAACAAAGCATACACCCAGCATGTCAATTCCAACTTAACTTGCAACTGGGGTAGGATTAGCCTTTAATGGAAATCAGTTAATAGCATTGCTCAAGTCCTATCAGTTCTCATGAAATGCAGATCCCTATTTTGAAGCAAATGAAATGTGGAAAATTCCACCTTCGTTTCTGTCAGGTAGGGTACCTGAATGTTTGTGCAAGAAAAAGACAATGACCCTGGCAATAACCACGCAACAATCACGGACCTAATTTTAAAAAGTTTTAAGGTGAAAAGGAACAACAATATTAGTGAATCTGTGTCTTGTTCCTTTGCTATAAAATGCTGTTTACTGAGGGAGCCCCAACATCCATTTGGCTGAGGAGCCACGTGGAGGTGTCAGCACAGCCGTATGAGCTATGGGTTGTGGAAGGAAAAGCAGGCTATGACTGTGTGGGGCGCAGTGAGGCCTCTGGGTTGCAGGGTCCTGGAAGCCAGTTGCTCCCCAGCTGTCCCCTGCCTGAACCTCAAAAAGAGAGGAAAGACTCAAAGGACACTTGTGCTCTGGGATTCAGGGACTAGCAGGGGACTATGGAGGGGGACACGCAGCAGTTGGTATGAAGGGACACCAGGGCAAGTTTACCTTTGGGTTCCTGCGCTTTCAGAAAGATGCCATCTTCCAAGAAAAAAAGATTATTATACATTTCTTCTCAACATTACAGTAGAATGCAGTCATTGAAGTCGTGGCCTTTGGAGCCAGACCGCCCTGGTTTTGCAGACCTGGTCTGCCGTGTAACAGCTGAAGGACCTTGGCCTAGTGGTAGAGCCTCTGTGAGCCTCCATTTTGTCAACTTTTAGTTATCCGAAACACAAGGCTAAACAGGTTTCCTTACAGCAGAACTTCTTGGGGTCTTTAATGTGGCAATGCTCACTATGAATCCCCCCGAGATTGTTAGAGTTGTGTAGGACTTCCAGAAGCATTTACCACAGAGTACTTTTTTCTCAGAGCATCTCAGAGGGCTAACTTTCTGAGCTACCCATTTGGCGAATGCTGCTGTATGAAGATGTTCTAGACACTTAATTCATGACTAGACAATAATTATTGACTGATAGATTGAGTACTTACTACAGCTCAGGCACTGTTCTGAGTGCTTTGCACATATCCTATTTATTTTTATACATCACCTGTATAAGATAGGCACTATTATTATTCCTCTCTTGTGAATGAGAATACGGAGGCACATAGAGGTAACTCACTAGCCCATGGTCACATAACTCCATTTGCCGTCTAATTTGCTATTCAACCTAGATCTTGACTCTTTAGTTTCAACGGCCACATTTTTCATTTCTGCAAGTTCTGTTTGGCTCCTTTAGAGATCCATCCGTTCCTATTATCAGCGTCCTGTCTTTTCATTATAATTTCCATTCCTTCTTCTATTTCTTTAATCATTTATTTATTGATTTTTAAGAAAGATTTATTTATTTGAGGCGGGGGGAGAAAACATGGGGGGAGGGAAAGAGGGAGAGAATCTCAAGCAGACTCCCCACTGAGCATAGAGCCAGACACGGGGCTCAGTCTCACGACCCTGAGAACATGACCTGAACTGAAACCAAGAGTCAGTAGCTTAACCACTGTGCCACCCAGGTGCCCCAATCTCTTTAATAATTTAAAGCATTTATTTTGTAGTGCCTAAGTTTGCTTTGTAATTTCTGGTTCTTGGAGTGTAAATTATTCCATTTGCTGCATCTGCTAAATATTACAGTGGCTCATTTCCTTGTGTAATTTAAACATTTTTGCTAGTGAGTTTATCTCCAAGATACATGGTTGTTGTGCTAATTGCTGTTGTTTATCTCTGGGGCTGCAGGGTTGCTGAATTTAGCAAATCAAAATATAGAATACCCAGTTAAATTTGAATTTCAGCAAAATAACAGCTGTATTTTTAGCATACATATGCCCCCAAATTGCACCTTAGAGTTGTTTTAACTTAAATTCGACTTTAACTGGATGAACTGTATTTTATCGGACAACTCTGTCCAGGGGTGTCTTAAGTACCCTGCTTTGTGGAAGTCTGTCTTATAGAGTGATTATACGATTGAGTCCAGTTGAGTCCATAGGAATTCCCAAGAGTCATTCAGTTTTTGCATACTTTCTTGGCTTGGGATTCCTATAAAATGTAGGTTGTGTAAATTTGGTTGCTGGGTAGTCCACTTCTAGGTTAGCCTGGACCAGAGAGGGATTGTCGGAGACCCAGGATGTTCGGTCCTGAAACCAAGAAAGTGTTAGCAAATGGGTGTGAGTTGGTCATTCTAATGCCCACCCATGTGTAGTGTGGACTGGGAGTCCAGATTTCTTACAGAAACTACCCCTCCTCCCTTTTTTCCTTTTCTATTTTCTGGGCCAATAGTAAGTTCCTTGCTCTATCTAATCTACATAATTTCTGAACTAGATATTATTTTCTCCATTTTATAAACTGAGTCTCAGTTTTCTGAGAGAATCCCAGTCTGCCTGACTCCAAAGCTTATTATCAGAACCACCAAACTAGGAACAACCATTTTAAATTTAAAGTAAAAATCGAAAGTAAGTAAAGTAGAATATTAATGGTGATTGCCTTCGAGGGTGAAATTGTAGAAGTTCTGCTTTCTTCTTTATCCTTTTTACAGTTTCAACATTTTCTTCATTAACGTGTTCTTAGTATCAGAAAATAAGTTCTAAATAAAAAAATTATTTAGATTCTGTTCTTTTTCTTTTTTAGAGACGTTCCAACTAATAACATTGGTTTTCCTTTTAGCTTTATTTGGCTTGAGTTTCAAAAAAGATAAATAATATTTAAAAAGATAACCCCCCACCTGAAGAACCTTCATAACTTGAAACCTTGAAATGTTTTTTAAAGGTAAGATTTACTTTTTTTTTTTTTAGCATACAGTTCTACTAGTGCATATAGTATGTAATCAAAATGTGGTAAGGTTTGGGATGCCTGGGTGGCTTAGTTGGTTAAGCATCTGACTCTTGATTTTGGCTCAGGTCATGATCTCAGGGTCCTGGGATTGAGCCCTGTGTTGGGCTGCCTGCTCAGTGAGTCTGCTTGAGATTTTCTCTCCCTCTGCCCCTGCTTGTGGGCATGCTCTCTCTCTCAAAATAAATGAATAAATCTTAAAAAAAAATGTGGTAAGGCTCCATCACTGTGCCTAAATTCCCTCATGTCTTTTTGTGGTCAACTCTTCTAATCTCCAGCCCCTGGTTACCACTGATCTGTTTTGTGTCCCTATAAGTTTTCTGTTCTCCTGAGTGTCATATAAATGGAATCATAGATGATTTATTGCTTTTTTTTTCAATATTGCCTTTTGAATCTGGTTTCTTTCACTTAGAATAATGCATTTGTGATTCATCCATATTGTTGCGTGTA
This sequence comes from Ailurus styani, assembly GCA_002007465.1. Classification (NCBI taxonomy): domain Eukaryota; kingdom Metazoa; phylum Chordata; class Mammalia; order Carnivora; family Ailuridae; genus Ailurus; species Ailurus styani. Next base: position 1,488,075 of record LNAC01000070.1, on the reverse strand, counting down.
TCAGTAACTTTTTTTCTGAGAAATATTCCATTTATGGATGTGCCACAGTTCATTTATCTAGTCATTGGTTTAAGGACTTTAAGGTTGTTTACAGTTTTTGAATGATTATAAATAAATCGACCATAAACAATCAGGCTCAGGTTTTTGTGTGAACATAGTTTTCATTAGTCTTGGATAAATACCAAGGAGTGGGATTACTGGGTTGTAAAACAATTATGTTTTTAACTTTGTAAGGAACTGCCAAATTGTTTTTCAAAGTAACTGTTAAAAATTTGCATTTCCACCAGCAAAGTATGTGGATTCCAAATGTTTGCATTTGTACCAGCACTTCTAGCAGTTGGTATTGTTAGGGTGGGATTTTTCCTTCCTTCCTTCCTTCCTTCCTTCCTTCCTTCCTTCCTTCCTTCCTTCCTTCCTCCCTCCCTCCCTCCCTCCCATCACCCCCCAGCTCCCCCCTTCTTCATTCAAATAGCTGTATAATGGTTATCTCACTATGATTTTAACTTTCATTTTCTAACTGACATTGAGTGTCTTTTCATATTTTTGCCATTTGTATTTCTTGTTTGACAAAGTATCTTCACATATTTGCTTTATTTTTAAAAATTAGATTGCCTGTTTGTTATTCTTAAAGTTTGAAAGTTCTTTATATATTCTGGAAATAGGCCTTTATCAGCTATGTGTTTCGCAACTATTTTATCTCAGTGTGTGGTTTGTCGTTTCATTTTCCTTAATGATGTCTTTTGAAGAAATTTTAAATTTTATGGGGTCTAATTTATTGATCTTTTCTTTTGTGGATTATGTTTTGTTAATGTATGTAAAATATCTTTGCCTAACAAAGGGTCACAAAGATTTTGTCCTATGTTTCTTTCACGATTTTTAGTTTTAGGCTTTACTTTCAGCTCTACGATTCATTTTGAGTTATGGATATATTCATTTATGTTATGGATAATATGTGTTCTGATTTACTTTTTGCATTTGAATGTCCTGTTTGTTTGTTTGTTTGTTTGAGTGAGAGAGAGAGAGAAAGAGCAAGATAGCAGGTGGAGAGGCAGAGGGAGAGAGAGAATCCCAAGCAGGATCCATGTACAGTGCAGAGCCAGACGTGGGGCTCCACCTCACCACCCTGAGGTCATGACCTGAGCCAAAATCCAGGGTCAGACCCTTAACCTACTAAGCTACCCTGAATGTCCATTTTTTTTCTATATTACTTGTTGAAAAGGTACTTTCATGTTTGCTAAAAATCAAATGTGTAAGTCTACTTTTGAACTCTATTTTGTTCCACGGATCTGTGTGTCTGTTCTTTTGCTATTGCCACTCTGTCATCGTTACTATAACTTTATATCCTAAGTCTACAAATCCGATATGCATGTCCTCCAACATTGTTCTCTTACAAATTGTTTTAGTTATTCTTGTTCCTTTGTTTTCTACTGCATTAAATCTATAGATCAATTTGAGTGGAATTATCATCCTAACTATATCGTTCTCTAACACATGAGCATAATATTTCTATTTACTAAGCCTTCTTTGATTTTTTGTCTGCGTTTTATTTTAATATGTAGATCTTACACATATTTTATTAGATTTATTTCTAATATTTTATATTTTCTGGTGCTATTTTAAATGCTGGGTTTTTTTTCAATTTCAACTTGTAGTTGTTCATTGCTAGTGTATAAAAATACAATTGATATTCATTATATTAAACTTGTATCCTATAATCTTACTAAACTCACTTATTCTAGTAATTTCTCAAAAATTCCTTGGAAGTTTTTAAAAATTATTTTTTTTATTTTTTTTTTAAAGATTTTATTTATTTATTTGACAGAGGGATTGCAAGTAGGTGGAGAGGCAGGCAGAGAAAGAGGAGGAAGCAGGCTCCCTGCTGAGCAGAGAGCCCTATGCGGGCCTCATCCCAGGACCCTGAGATCATGACCTGAGCTGAAGGCAGAGGCTTTAACCCACTGAGCCATCCAGGCACCCCGGGAATTTTTATATAGCCAGTCATGTCATCTATGAAGAGAGACAGTTTTATTTCTTTTTCTATAATCTGTATTCCTTTTATTTCTTTTTCATTCTTTATCGCACTGGCCAGAACCTCCAGTACAATGCTGCATAGGAGTGGGGACAGTGAACTATAAAGTGGGTTTCACGTAGTTATAGCAGTTTAAAGCAATTGAAATTAGAATAAAATTCATATGTGTGTCATATGTGTGTGTGTTAGGGTGACTAAATGATTTTTGGTTTTCTCAAGACATTTGTAGTTTTATCAGTGCAAGTGTTGTGTCCTGAGAATCCTGTCTGCCCCAGGAAAATGCTTAGTCATCCTAGTGTGTGTGCTGTGTGTTTGTATCACTGCACATGCGAGGGAGTGTGTGGGGGGCGCCCGGGGTGAAGATGAAGAGTAGGGGATAAAATGACTTCTCTTTCTACACCTACCTTTAAATTACATGGTTACTTTTATTTATTAATACTTTCTTTTATTATATGAATTTATATATAAGAAAAGGAGGAAGCTGGGGACAAAAAGAGAATTTATCATTCAGTTTGGACACTAACAAGTAATTATAATTAAACAGAAATAAATATCATCTATGAGTTTGTGTTCTAAACTGGACACTGCTTAATTGAGAGTCAGATTAGTACAGAAGATTTAGAAAAAAAATCCTCTCTGGCTGCACCTTATATTTCATAAATAAACAGGCTCTGCTTTTCCTATTTGGTTAAAATGTTTTTTTATCTTTATGTTTTCTGAGCAAGTAGTCATAAGAGGAAAATTCATGTAGCCATGTATGGCTCATGCCAAAAAGTAAAAACAACTAATCCTGTAAACTTTTCCAATTTAGAGTTTTGTACAAATCTGTCATATGTCCCAATGAGTAAAATTCATAATTATTCATCCTAATATATGCTTTAGTACCAGTCACATGCAAAAAAAAAAAAGTAGTTTTGGCATAATCTTCCATAGTAATCCTTAGGACACTCATGAAAAACATACTCAAAGTATCGTCTGAGTCATTTAGGTTTTCAATATGATTTGTGGAGTGGAGTTAAAATAAATCTGAAATGAAGAAGCCCTTGGTTATATTGACTACAAATATTATCATAGTAATTCATCTTTTTTGGGCTTTTTTTTTGCGTTTGTATGAATCATGGGCAGTCAAGGAAAGCAGACACAAACGTGACCGAGCAAGAGTAGTTTAGTCCACTCAGTTTTTCTGAGTCTAAAAAGCAGACTCACATCTATTTTCCAGTGTCTGTAACAGAGCCTTAGTCCTCTTGTCCACACCATTTGGCCGGTTATTTCCTGTCTTGTCCTCCCTGTGCCGGGGCCCCACACTCCACCATCAACTCTACCATGTTCTTCCCACCCTCCTTTTGATGGCATGTCTATGCTAAATATGGCAGTCATGCTGTGATTGTTTTTTTTTTTTAAGGACATACATAAGTTGCACACGTGATCTATAATTATGATTGGTTAGAGAAAAGAAATTGAGAGTTGTCCAGGTATGCCTGTTCTTTTGAAATATTCAACTTTATACTTTGGCTTCTGGACTATGCTTGAGCAGTGTCTGTTGTGAGCCCGACATTGTTCTTCATATGCCACACTACCTCATAATCTGCAGGAATTTAAAGAACTTTCTTTTCCTTCCTTTACGTCCTTTCCTCTCTCCTTCCCTGCCCTGCCCTTGCCTGCTCTGACCTTACTTGTCGCTCCTCCCCACTCCCTCTCTCCCTCCCTTCTTCCTAGCCAGTCTCTTCCTTCCGTTCTTCCATTTAATCTAACGCACACCAGGAAAGCCTAATAGCCTATTTATCTGCTTTTTAATGCAGAGCTTACAGAACAATAAACTACATTAATTTCATTATTAAAGTATGACTTCCTCCTTCCCCATCAGCTCTTCCTCATATATTCTCAGTCTCAGTTAATGACCCAGATAGAAACCACAAAACCATCTTTGATGTTCTCGACTTATTTCCTCCTCAATCAACAAGATTTTCTGTCCATTTCACTTCACTTCTCCAGTCTGGCCTCTCCTCACTGTATGTGTACCGTCACCCTAATTGAGGAGGTATTTTCTCTCCTAGCCCAGAGTAGTAACCATTTGATTATCTCCCTGTGTGTTTCTTTGGCTGCCATACCCAAACCATCACATACTTGGTGGCTTAAAACAACATAATTTTTTGATCTCACAGTTCAGGAGCCAGAAGTTTGAAATCAAGGTATCAGCAGGGTTAGTTCGTTCTGGAGGCTCTGAGGGAGAAACCATTTCATGCTTCTCTCCTAGTTTCTGGCGTTGCCAGCAATTATTGACCTTACTTGTCTTGTCACTCCAGTCTCTGGCTTCATCTTCATGTCACCTTGTTCTCTGTCCTTTTCTATTTCGGATAAGGAGTTTCTCATTAGATTTAGAGACCACCCTAATCCAATATGATCTCATCTCAGTGCTGACCTTAATCACATCTGCCAAGACCTTATTTCCAAATAAGGTCTCATTCTGAGGTTGCAGGTGGATATGAATTTCTGGCAGGTACTATTCAACCCATTTATACACCTTGATCACATGTCTCTTCACTCCATAGTTTTTATTGCATACAACACAGGATGAATTTTTTTTAAACACAGATTTTATCATGCCGTCATCCCTGCTTGAATCTCTTCTTTAACTGCCTACCAGCCAAAGAGCAATCCTTTAACTTGGAATCAAGGATCTTTATGATCCAGATGCAAACTTCCTTTAAAGTTTTGTTTCTTTCTACTCCCTTCCAGCTTGAAGCATCAGACACTTTTGTCCCATGGAGATACTTTCTTTACGTGCCTCGGCTCCTGGTAATCTGTCTGCCTGACTCTGTCCTGAATTCCCCTCCTCCTTGCACAAACGTACCCCAGCCATGTTCCAGGCACAGCTCAAATGCCAGCTTCTAGATGAGATCCTCCAAGTTTTCCTTTCTGTTCCACCCCCTTTCCCAGCATTTTGTGCATCTCCACTATAGTATATGTCACACTAGATATTGTAAAGAGATTGCTAGTTAATTATATGATGAGGTTTTAAAGGAGAAGGTTGTGTCCTTATGCTTCTCTGCAATTCCACTGAGAAAAATCACTGTTGACATGTAGGAGTTGCTCTAGCATAGTGATTGAGTGCTTGGGCTGGAGACAGATCATCTGGGTCTGAGTTTCTGCCCCACAGCTAGCTGTCTGACTTTGACAAGTTACTTATTTGAGTTTCAGTTTTCTTGTCTATAAAGTGGGTGAAATCATAGTGCACACCTAACTGGATTGTTATGAGGATTTAATGAGTTACTCCATCAAATTACTCCTAGCACCATCTTCCGCATATAAATATTCAATAAATGCTACCTCATTATAAGAGTTGCTCAGTTTGTTTTCATTAAGGGAGGGGGAGGTGAGCAGAGGGATGGATGGGGGGACTGAATAAATGAATGAATACACACAGATTGATTTCTCCTTTTCTGGCTGTATTTCTGTTAGTAGTTAGTCGTTCTGTTAGCTTTCTTTATTTTTGCCAGGCTTCAAACCTCAGGCATCTCCTCCTTCCCTTGACACTCATGTTCATCTATCTATGCGTGAATGCATCCAAACATGTCTTTATTTATTCATTCTACAAGTATTAGCGACTGACTAAAAGTCCTTGGAAACATCTTCACCTCTCAATTGGAAATTAAAGGGTCAATTCTTATCACTTAGCCTTTTGGTCTAGTAGAAGGGGTACACTTGATCAAAATAGAAGGCACAAAAGTGAGATAAGTACAAATAAAGTGTGATCAGCACCTGGGGCAGAAGGTAGACGTAGAGAGTCTCTTCATATGGAAAAATCTAGAAACGGGAGTGGAAAAAGGTGATCTCTGAGGTTTATTTCTTCATCTCATAAAGTTTAAAGTGGGTATTCCTGATCAGCAAGTGGCTCTCTGATGGCAGACCATCAGGGACTTAGTCCTTTCCATCTTGTGACTCGACCACCTTCACTGCATGACTCCCAAGGTTGCCATGCTTGTCTGCTTCAAACAGGCGGGAGGGGAAATGCATAGAAGTTTGATTACATGTGAGAGATTTTGATGACTCATATTTGAAAATGGCATCCATCACTTCTACTTAAATTGCATTGTCTCAAACCCAGTCTCATGTCCAAGTCTAACTGCAAGGGAGGCTAGGAATGTTAATCTCACCGTGTGCCCAGAACAAGAGGAAATGAGTATGGTGAATAGCTAGCCAGTCTCTTTCTCAGTGCATGAAGAATATAGAATGGCCTGTGTGTGCCGTTCATATTCTGTGGCAGAGTATGTACATAGTAGTTTAAAATAGCCTCTTGCCAACCAGGAACTGTGGTCATCAGGAAAACGCTGCTATAGGAGCACCCATGAGGAACAGAAAAAATGAGGTTTACTTAGAGGCAAGCACCAGTGTTAAAGGGATGATTTATTTTGTGTGCTAGTTCCGGGCAAGTATGTTTTCAGAAAGAGAGAGCAAGTTCTCTTTTTATTTTCATGAAGCTCTTGTACAAATCTTTCTTCTGAGAAACTAATTCATTTAACTAATGTCTATTAGATACCATTACATTAGCATTTCAAAAGCATCTCAAACTCATAATAACAAAAACTGAACTCATTATTCTTCCCCTCTGTTTTTCCCCAGACATAAAATTCATTTCGTTTTTCAAAATAAAGGTAAGAAAAATCCAGCTATAAAACCCAGCTACAGGTTTTTAAAAAACCTTTTTCTTGGATCTTAATATACACGTGTTATCAGTGTATACCTCAGTGACTTTTCACAAACTAACCAGCACTCAGGTCAAGAAGAACCCGAGAAGCATTCAGGAAGTTACCCTGGGTCTGACTTCCCGTCTCTATTTTCCAACTCCTCCCGAGTCTCCCAGTTATTATCCCTACTTTTAACAGCTTACTTTTTTAACTTTTAAGATTAGATTGACTTGTTTTTATACTTCATATAAATGGAATCATGTAGGATGGACTCTTCTGTGTCAGATTTCTTTTGTTTCGCATTATGATTGTGAGATTTATCCATATTGCTTTGGGTAATTGCAGGTCATTAATTGATTTATCCATTATATTTCTGATGGCTATTTGGGTAATTTCCTGCTTTATTATTTCCTGTATTATTTGCTAATAATACTGCTATGAACACTAATTCCCTCTAGTACCTTTTGGTAACCACCTATGTGGTTTTCTTTTAGGGATCTACCTGAGAATAAAATTGCGGGCCATAAAGTATTTTTTATTAAAATTATTTAGAATTGCATTTATTAAATGAGTTACATTTATTAGAAATATTATTTATTAATCTTTTTTAATCTTTAGAACCAGCTTCCAATAATTTTTTGTATCTGGTTTTGTTCTTTGCATCATCTGACCTCCCAAAATCTAATGCTCCTGCTTAGAGCAAGGCTAAAGAAGATTTTCCCACCCACTGTCTTACATTTCTTCTATCCTACTTATGAACAGAAGAAACTAGTTGTTTCTCAGTCTCCATGGCTTGGATTGATAGACTCTGATATCTCTGGAGTGTCTTCTCACTCAGTCAGGAAAAAGAATTGGGAAGGAGAAGGTACCTGACTAGCTGATGATAGTGAGGTCCCAGTGAGGAACGGGGTGTAATAAACTCTTTCAAAGGACTAACAGCCTTTCAAAAGCATCCATCCATTGGTTTCCCATTGTTGTATCATCTACAGAAGTAAAATCCATATGTCTTTCCCTCAAATGTCCTTGGAAGGCGTGACTATGTTGTGAAGTAGTCAAAGGGCGAGGTGGCAGAAGCCACAGCAGGACATGGTGCCATTAAGATTGAAGCGCTGCCCTCTCTACTCTAGCTGTTCTTCCAGGCATCTGGTCACCCGGGCCAGGGATCTGGGAGACAGCCTTCTCTTTGCTTTCCTTTCCCATCTTATCAGTCATTAAATTTCATCCATTCTGCCACTCTTGTCTCTCAGACCCATTCTTTCTCATTCATCCTGCCACAGTTCAGTCCCACATCATCTATCTCCTTCTATCATCATTGTCTTAACTGCTCTTCTTCCTCTATTCCTCAACACCTCTCAATCACCTTTCCTCCATCCATCACTTCTCTTTATCTGCCAGGAAGGGATGATTATAAAATAGAAATCTGATTGAGACATTAGTTTTTTCCCCAACAAAACCCCTTCATTGATCCCTGTGGCCTTTAGTGTAAAGCACAAATTCCTTGTTTGGGTATATATGACAAGGTAAGGACTGAGGGTAAATATAACTGGCTTCCTATTTCTTCAGCCCCATGTCTTGCCACTTACTTCTCTTCCATAGAACCCTTTGCTCCAGCTGCACTGAACATCTTGTAATTCTGCGGAATGTCATACTACCTCTCATTTTGCGTACATTGCTTTCTCAACCCTCCTTCTGCACGCCCTGCTTTCCTCTTCTATCTCTTTTCTTCTTTAGGCAAAACTTACAATACCAGGTGACTTCCAGCCATTCTCTGACTCCCTCAAAGTCAGGATGGAATCTTCCTCTAGACTGTAATAGACCTTGTACTTTCCTCAATAACAATACATGGCAATCATCTTTCTACCCCTTTCCTCATGATTCTCAACTTTGGTTCTACTTTGGGCTTGACCCCTATGATAATAATTTAATTAATTAACAGTAGGGCCCATAAGTACTTTTTTAAAGCCCTAGATAGTTTTAATGTGCATTCAGGGTTGAAAAACACTCTCATAAGACTGTAAGTTCCTCTCATCTTCGAATCCTTTTTAACTAACTATATCTCTTCAGGGCCTGCTTGGAGTGGGTTCTCCAGGTCCTCAGTCAATATTTGTTGATTAAATGAGTATAGATCATGAAAGAGGAAGTTGTTGGGGCATATTTAGAGGTTCAGGAAGGGTATGGGTTATTCCAGTCTCTGCTCAAGACCAAGCATCTTTCTTTGAATACTCATCCCAGCAAAGCCTGGCCAAGCTAAAGATGCTGGAAAGGTGCCAATCCCCTACCAGGAAGATATTTAATCCTAGGATGTTCCATCTCCATTTGCACCTTTCAACCTCACTGGTCGATCAATCACAAACTTTCTATGCATGAGTGAATCTGTGGAAAGAGTGGGAGTTTCCTAGCTTTGTAGCTTATGGTGTAATACAATAATTAATAGAATAAACAGAGTTTATTTAAGTGGGAAAGCAGGAGATCGTGGCTGTTAAAATTATTTTTTATGGCTCTCCTCTAATCTTTCAGAGTTGCATTTAATAGAAGACATTCCTGTTATTCAAAGAGAAGCTATTAAAGTGGCTTATATCCCCCACCTTATGTACACTACAAATAAGAAAAAAAATTAAACTCATCATATTAGCTGTGCTCATAGTGAAAGCTTGAGTTCTGAACTCATTAATTTGCCTCCATTATGTCTTAAGACCCAGACCCTAGTAGCTCATTTTTGGTGCTTCATATACAGCAAATACTTAAACTCTTTCTGAATTCGGGGGTGGGGAAGAAGAGGCAGATATTTTCAATGGATGCCAACCTGCAGTCTTTTATTCTCCCTTTCTCTCTCTCTCTCTCTGCCTGCATGATGAATGCACCCTCTTTTGCAATTTATAACTGTTTTATTTTTAATGTTTTCATGATGAGAGTAAAAGCCTTCACTAAGTCTGAAGAACAGTTTAAAGTGAAATGCAGACTATCTAATGAAGACAACCTCATTTACAGTTCCCATCTCTCTGTTGATCTGGTAGCCTTCAGTGGATCCTGGGTCCTGAGGCAGAAGATTAGTGATACTGTATGAAACCAGGAACTTCAACAGGACACAGGTTGTCATTTCAGAAAAAAGAGGAAGGAGGATACAGATTTATATTCTTTGACATGAAGTAGATGTTTCCTGGTAAATACTGCACAAATAGAAATAGGGCAGTGATGTGATGGGTGGGTTCCTGAGCCTTTTGTGTTCTGTGCTTTCATTCCTAACATGGCTTGCTGAGAATAGGCTCCTGTGCCTGAATAGCATGTGTGGTTACCTCTTGTCTTGGGCCCTCTACTACATTCTCCATGTTGCTTCCAGAGTATTCCACAGAATAGATGATTTTCCCCTGTTTTCTTGAGTTCAAATACCTCTAAGGATCACTTACCACCCACAGGATAGCTACTCAACCTCTTCCTCTGGCATGCAAGGAGCCCAAATGTCAGGCCCCAATATTCCTCTCCTGGAAGTATAAACATGCTGGCTTGATTTTAGAGTTGAGTTTGAGACCTGAGAAGTGAGTGACGTCCTCAGGATCACACAGATAGCAATAGAGTTGAGGTTGAGCTGTCTGATTCCTGACCAAGTTTTCTTTCCACCACATTGCATTGTCTTCACATTTAGCTTCTGCTGCCTTATCTATAAAATGGGATTAATGACAACAGTTCCCCTGCAATGAGGGGGTATGCTGGCAAGCCTCCCCCATGACCCACATTAGCTTCACCTCCTGACTTTTGGGCTCTATGTAGTCTCTTCCTACACTGGGTAGGGCTGATCTGGGTAAGCCAATAGAATACTGTGGAAATGAGAGTATGTCACTTTTAGGGCTAGGAAAACTTGCTCTGAGGGAAGTTAGCTTCCATGTGTTGAGGCCACTCAAGGAGCCTTAGGGAGAGGCCACATGGAACTGAGGCCTCCTTCCAGTAGCCAGAAAGGATCTTACACGTGGAACTGATAACCATGCTAGTGCACCATCTTGGACGGGGGGCCATCTGCTCCAGGCAAGCTTCACATGACTTTAGTATGGATGACGTCATGACTGCAGCTTTCTAAGCTCAAACCACCCAGCTAAGCCGCTTCCAAGTACCCAACCCATAGCAACTGTGAGATCATAAATACTTGTTTTAAGCCACTAAGTGTTGGGGTGATTGGCTATTCAGCGATAGATAACTGATATAGAAGTTCGAAAAACAACCACTTGAGATCCTTTTTAACCTTTAGGTCTGAGATTTTAGGAGAAAATGATGATTTGCCCTTCTAACACAGGTAGGAGTCTATCCTACAGCTAAATAACAAGGCTGCCCAGTGGCTAATGATTGATTTTCAAGTCCGGGGACTATAATTAATTTATCAAGTTATCCCCACTTGAATATAGAGGTGTTCATTGACAAAAAGAGTCTTTCCAAATTTCTCCTTTCACTCATGCTCCTCCCAGTGGTATGGATACCAGTGGATTCTGTCCCCTAGTGTTCTCTTCTCTGTCCCTTCCCCGCTGTCTCTCAGCCAGAGCCACACTTGAGGCTCTTGTGTCCTTACCTCCTGCCTGAACTATTCCAATGACTTTCAAAGTCTCTGCCGCTCATTCCTCTTCCATGCTGCTGCCACGGCATTCCCAAACCCAGATCTGGTGATTTAACTGCACCATTTGAAAAACCTCTGTATCATCCTTAGGCCCCCCAGCTAGTGGCACAAAGCCCACCATGACCTAGCTCTTTCTGGCCTCTCCTTTTTCCCTTCCCTGGCCCTAGGCTTTAGCTTCACCGTGTTATTACCTACATTACTTTAGTTCCTACACAATTTTATCCTTGCTCATGCTGTTTCTTCTACCTGGACTGTCCTTCTCTAATGCCTTAATGCTTTTCTCTCTTTTTTCTCTCTTTCTCTCTTTTCCTCTTTAGGTAGGTAGCGCCTTCTCATCTACAAGGCTTAGATCCTGGAAAATCTCCCTTGGTGAACCACCAAGTTGTTTATTTTCTTTCTTGGGCCTCCAGGTACCTCGTGTCCCCTTCTATAGAAGCACTTAACACTAATACACAAGGTAGGAATGCTTTGTTCACAGATCTACCTCTCCACACCAGACTGGGAATTCTAAGGGGCAGTTACTATGTTTTATTATTCATCTCAGTGTCCCCAGAACTTTGTTTTGGGCTTAGTATGGAACAGATGCAAGGTAAATTTCTTTCGAGTGGAAGGCTGGATGAAAGAATTAAAAATAGTTTCCTCCAGGAATATATCATATCCTTAGTTGTTTAGAGTACATCTAGACTGTTGAATGGTTTTTAAAAGTTGGTCTGTCTCTTTTATTCCCTGAAGCCTTTTGGACACTTTAAATTTATCTTTAATCTGTGAAAGCTGCAAAGACCCTAAGTTCTGAAGAGTTATTCAGGACAAGACTGGGCAGGTTTTAGGTCTGGGTTGGGTTTGGCTCAGGGTCTGGTTTGATGAGGAGTCTGGGCTGTGCCCTAGGCTGGCCAAGTGAGGTGAGGCAGGAGCTGGGGATGGTTCTTAAGGATGCCGCAGAGACCAGCAGAATGAGGTATGGAGAGAAAAAGGCAAAAATGCAAAGAGGGCCCAGGAGCAGATAGAGCCTAGAGATACGGAGGTACAGATCAGTGGATGGTCAGAGTGATACAGGATGAGAATCTGGATCAACTGATGTCTGGAAAGGCAGCTGGACAGGGAGATCTACTTGAAGGGAGAAAATGTGGCCAGATCACCTAACTTCTCTATACCTTGCTTTCTTTATCTGTAAAAAGGGAAAAATAATAACATTTAGCTGATAGATTATTGTGAGGATTAAGTGCATAAATAACTCTGAGAAGAGGGCCTACTACAGAGTGAGCATTCACTGTCTTCATGGTCACATTACTATGTATTTGTATTAATGCAGGGTCCTAAGGATGCCAATTCCTGGGGAACAAGTCAAGAGGTCTAAGGGGTTAAAGTGAGGTAGAAGCCTTCCCCCCCAGGACCCAGTTCAGACACAAGGAAGAAGACAGAGGCCCAATACTAGACCTGAGGCACAAAGTCAAGATTGGGTCTGGGAAATATGGCGGAAGGGCTGTTCTATTGAATAAAGCAAAGCAAAACAAAACAAAACAAAAGAAGAGAACACAGAAGACCTTTTATCGAAGCCTGCTTATGTTTCAGACTCTCCAAATCCCCTTAAAAAAGGTGTTGATGAAAGCGTATAAAATTACTCTTTGTATGAACCAATAATGGTGAAATATTGGTGATTTCATGTAGTTTAACCTCATACATCACACGGTATGCCTGAATAGTTTAGAGTATGATCTCTAGAGTCCCCTTTGAGCAAGTTATTTACCTTTTATGCCTCAGTTTCCCCACTTGTAAAAATGAGGAAAATAATATATATTATGCATTCATTGGGTTACTGTGAGGACTAAAGAGAGTCCGAGGGGGTACTGTGAAGGTTCAACCTACTTAGAAATGTGAACTGTTGTAAAATAACTTATTATACAACAGATAGACACAAGGAAACTTTTGGAGTTTACTGCCTGGATTGTGGTAGTGATGATGTGAGTGTACACATATGTCCAAACTCACCAAATTGTAGGCATTAGTTATGTGCAGTTTTGTGTGTGTGTGTACAGCAGTTATACCCTAATAAATCTGGAAAAAAAAAACAAATAACTTGTTCAGAAATGTGCCCGGCACATAGTAAGTGTTCAATAATATTATTAGTCCAGATTTCATAAAGCAGTGCCCTGTATATGATAGGTAGTCAATAAAAATGCATGCACGAGTAAATGAATGAATCCATGTAGGGAGCTGTGCACAGAGCCTGGCTCATTTTACACCCTGTTAGCTACTATAATTATGTTTTCTCATTAAATCTCACAATGGTTCTATGAGATAGCTATTGTTGTCTTCATTTTATTGAGTGAGATAAACTAAGTTATATGGAGGTGAGGTAAGTTTTCACAGGACATACAGTAAGAACAGGCAAAACCAGCATTAAAACCATGTTTGTCTGACTCTAACATCACAATGGGCTCAAAGTCAAGGCTTGGAGAGGCCAGAGGGTATTTGATGTTTCCAATTTTGAGCTGGGGCTGCTTCAGTCCCTCTTGCTTCAAATCAGGATGGACCCCTGATTCTGGGGGGGGCGGGGCCTGAGCCTGGGGATGGCATTGTATGCCCAGTGGTACATACAGAAAGTCAGGCCAAAGCCTTAGATTATAGTTGGATTCACCATTTATCTTCTAAGTTTAACTCTGGAAAAGCATTTTCCTAAGAAGATCATTGTAATGAAAATAAAGGGAGGTCATTATGAGATTGTTGCTTCTGGAAGTCCTGAACTGCTGCTGAGGAAGGTTGGAAGGTTCCGGAGTGTACCTGCCACCAGCCAGCATCTTGGGGGAGGACCTGGTATTGGGGAGAATGCACGTGAGCCTCAAGCCGGCCTCCGACTGGCTCTGACTCCTGGGGACTCAGGATACGAGCTGACATCACAGGCATTCAGGCACAAGCCCCATTCTACCTCCCAGACTCCTGAGACGGGTCCTAAGGATATGCTTTGTGTTCTGCCTACCAGCACCCCTGGATGTCCCTTCTCCACCTGAGCCGTGCAAGTGCCTCTGTGGTGACCCTCTCTCCCCCTTTGCTGAATCTGCAGCACCCATTCCTGTACCTGTTTACAAGCCTTAACCCACTGACAGCTGCTTTGTTCAGTTATAGGGAAGGTTCTTTTTACTCTAAATTCTGAACCTGGACCCGTGTCTATAGCAACTTCCACTCACTGAGTGTGTGCTGGATGCCAGGTACAAAGCATTTAGGAACAAGAGAACTGAGGCTCACATCCGTTCTTCTCGAACTTTCTGGTGCATGTGACTTACCTTGGGATCTTGTTAAAATGTGGATTCTGGTTAAGTGGGTCTGGGATAGAGTCTGGGATTCTGCATTTCTTACCAGCTCCCAAGTGGAACTGTTGGCTGCTCATGGACTACACTGTGAGCAGTGAAGCCTTGCTCCTGGATCAGAATCTGCATTTTTGCAAGATCCCCAAATAAGTCACATTTAGAGGTTGTGTGCTCCTGACACCAAAGATCGGATGTCTTTTCCAGTACCAACTCTGCAGTTCTCCTGACACAATTGGTTGTCCAGTGGTTTAGTTCCATTCTGACACTATCTATCTGGAGTTAGCATCAGATCCCACAGGATAAAGGGCTCGGTCCCACAAGAGTGTCCCTACTTCTGATGCCAACTGAAAATGAGGTGGGTGCCTACCACCCTCCTTCAGTTTCTGTGGTTTGCTAGAATGAGTCATAGAACTCCAGGAAACCACTTTACTTACTGTGACTGAATTATTACAAAGGATACAACTCAGGCACAGTCAAATGGAAAAGATGCGTGGAGTAAGGTGTGTGGGAAGAGGTGCAGAGATTCCATGCCATCCCCAGGCAAACCCTCCTCCCTGCACCCCCAAGTATTCCCCAACCCAAAGTTCTCTGAACCTATCTTTTAGAGGGTTTTATAGAAGCTTCTTTATGTAGGCATGATTGATGCAATCACCGGCCACTGGTGACTAAACTCAATCTTCCGCCCCCTCTTCCCTCCTGGTAGGTGAGGGTGGGGGCTGAAAGTTCCAATCCTCTAATCATGGCTTTGTCTTTCCAGGGACTGTCCTCCATCCTGAAGATATCTGGGGACCTCTAGAGAATCACTTCATTAGCATAACCTCAGGTTTCATCTAAAGTAGCTTGTTGTGGAGGCGCCTGGGTGACTCAGTTGGTTAAATCCCCGACTTGATTCTGGCCCAAGTCATAATCTCAGAGTTGTGACATTGAGCCCCATAACAGGCTCCATGCTGGGCGTGTAGCCTCCTTAAAATTCTTTCTCTCCCTTCCCCTCTTCCCCCCACCCCATGGCTCATGTGCATGCTCTCGCTCTCTCTCTTAAAAAAAAAAAAGAATAAAAATAAAGCAGCTTGTTATAATAGCAAAAGACACTCCTATCAATTCTATCCTCAAGAAATTCCTAGTGTTTTAGGAACTCTGTGTCAGGAAGCAGCAACAAAGATCAAATGTATTTATTTTCTATTATACCACACATGTAAAGGTAAATTTAAGGGTGCTGCATAGTAATTAAACTTCCTGCATGCTTCTGTGCTCTCTAGAAAGTGCTTTCCCATATTTTATCTTCTTTGCTCCTCACCAACCCCCATTCCATGTGTGTGGGGGTAGCATTAGCCCCGTGGGCGTGTCAGTCACTTCCTTAGTGTTCAGATAACTTGCTAGGTTGCCATAGCTGTGGATTTTAAAAAGGGCACCCCAAACAACCAAAGCTCATACACACCCCATTCATTATAAGGAATTGCATTTCTTTAGAAAGAAAGGAGAGTGGAAAGAAAGTAATGAAGTGTGAAGTTGACTGTGATTGGCTTAGCCAAATCTTGTAATGCCAGGGAGCACCCTTCCCTTGCCCGCACTCAGGCTGGGAGTGGAAGGGTAGAAACAGAGCCAAGAGGACCTCAGGAGCTCAGAGAAGTCACATCCTAGACTGGTGAGAGCTCAGAGAAGTCACATCCTAGACTGAAGAGAGGAGAGCTGGCAAATCTTTTCACCAAGGACTCATCCAGAGTTGCTGATTACTGGTTTCTGTCCAAAGCCAAAAAATGTTTTTACCTTTATCTCACAAATCTCAATCCTGGGCATTTATTTTAAGGAAAAACTATACTCACATGTTACTTACTATGGCTTTTTTTTTTTTTTGAAATAACATAGAATTGGGAACAAATCAAGTGTCCAAATTACTAGAGGACTGAGTAAGTTACGGTATTCGACGAACGCTGCAGCCAGAAAAATTGCAGATTTTGTACCAAAAAATGAAATAAAAACATAACAATTTTATATCAACATGGAAAATATTTGCAACTGAGAGTGAAGCAGAACAGCAGATTGTAAAAATTTATGTGTTCTGTGATTGCAATTATGTAAACTAAAGATAGGAGTGGGGATATAGTAAAAATAAAATTTTTGATGAAGTGTTGGGATTAGGGATGATTTTTCTTCTTTAAAATGTCTTTTAGCATTGTCACTGCTTTTGCATTAAAAATTCAAATAGTCCTGGGACTCCAAATTCTCCGTATCTCTGAGTACCATACTGTGTCCTCACAATTTACAGGGAGGGGGACAAAAGCTATAAACAAACTTTATTCATCTCATTTCATCTGTATGAACAAAATCAATTTTCTGGGTTCTTTTGTCCCCCTTGAAATGTGTCCTGTGAAAATGACTGGATAAATTGTTGTCAAGTTCAAAGCTCTGTCTGGGTAGCTCTGACTCAAAATGTCAGCCATGTGGCCTCCATGGTCTTCCCTCGGAGAAGTCCTCACGTGGCAGCTCAGAGTAGTAGGCAGGCAGAGCCCAGGGCTGCTAACCTGTGGACAGAGAAGACAAACAATTTCAAGTCTGAGTCTTGGTCAAGATCACTTGACAGATACTTCAAACTGCAGGCCTTGATTAGATTGGGTCTTCTTGCAGGTGCAATTCTATGTGTAAAACTGACAATAAATCTGAGCAAGTACTTAGGAATTTAATGACAGAAAAAGAGTGGTGCCAGCAACACCTGGGATGCTCGCTAGTTACCTAATAATCTAAAATATCTTACATACCAAAAGAATGTTTCGATATCACAATTGAAAATAAAAATCCAAAAAATGCTTCAATGCCCCTTATCACTGTACATGCCCTAAAATGTAGGCAGTTAGGAAGAAACAAACCCTTTTTTTTTTTTGGTTACTCGGTTTAATTAATCATTAGTTAATGATTAATCATTTACTGAGTTGATGGTGTTGGAAAGGGCGTCAGCTCAGTATTTCTCAACTGCCCAGTCCTACCCACCCAGCCGAGAGTATCAAGTGGTATTTTTACGAAAGGCGCAAACGCAGGCCCCGCAGACTATACCAGCTTTCTAGAGGCTCCCATCACATGCAGGAGCCTGGCCAATGTCCCTGCGATCAAGCAGGGACTCGAGAGCTGGATCCTGCTTGCCAGGGGCCTCCCGGTAGATCTCAGTAAGCTTCTGCCCAGCGTTACTCTCCCGTTGGCCCCAGCCTACCGTGTGACTCCTTTCCCAAAGCTTTGTCTTTGATTCCTTCCCTCTGCAGCCTCCCTCATGACCCACCGTTACTAATTGTGGACCAGGCAGTTTGCTGGGCCTATAAGACCTACGAACCAACATTCAGAAAACGAGATTATGTGACACACCAACGAAGGCATTTGCATGTCCTCTCTCTCTTCCAGCAGTGAGGGACAATGATTCTCAAAGTATAGAAAATGAATATGATTGAGCTATAGCTCTCTGCAGATACATTATTGGTGGAAGAAAGTCTTTGGAAAGGAGACCCTAGCATTTAACTAGGGATGCCTACGACACTAAAAACTCCCTTTGAGTTGCTGCACAAGTTAGAGCATCTGGACATGATTTTTAAAGGATCATTTAGTCTCACAATCAAAATTTAGCCCTGGAAAACCTCTAAACAAACAGCTGAGATGAAATTACAACAACATGTCTACCAGCGAAGGAGTTGGGTCAGCTGTGAAGTAGAGGTAGATACATGGGGATGAACAGGAGTGGGGTTCTTCCCACACCATTGAGAGGTGTTACCACAGACACAGGACAGATTGTCCTCACACACACCATCTTTTCTTCTTCCTAGTCCTCTCATTGCCCCCATTTTGATTACCTGGCCGACACCACCCATTTGACTTGAAACACTCAGCTTGACTCTGGTTGGAGAACACTTGGATTCCTGTGTTCCTTCCCAAGGTCATACAGCTATGAAGCGCCTGGGTTAGCTCTGTCTGATTCCAGAAGCCATGGTTTTAAGTTCTGTGCTTTACCACCTTTTACTTCAACTGTAAATCCCATGGATTTCTGAGTAACCCCTATCATTTCTGTTCTCTAGGAAATGGTGAACTAGTCCAAGCTCCTTGGAGGGATCAGGGTCCTCTGTCGGGGTGATTCATCTCTCTCTCTCTCTCTGGTACTTCTAATGAAAATGAAAATAGAAGTGGAAAAAGTTGGACCGTGGGTCACTAAATGGGACGTTAAAACGAAAGGCTCTCAAATAATTTCTTAGACTTCTCACCTGGAGTTTCCCTCCCTGGAAGACAGTCCCAGGAGTGGAGCCTTGGTTCAAAATCTCTTGGAACTTCTGCCTGCCCCCAACTCCTTCTACATAGGTTTCTCCCTGACAGTAGCAGACCTTTTAGTATCACTTGATAGAGAAAGTTTGGGATGGTGCTTCATACTGTTGTCTTTAACATCCTCCAAGACTTGACTTTGAATCTCTGTTTCCCAGGTGTGCTACATTGGGGGACCTACGTAACCTTTCTGAGACTCGGTTTCCTTGACTGTAAAGTGAGGGCAATACCCTTCACAGAGAATTGAACTCCAATGAGATAATATGCTGCAAGAGTTACAGAGGGGTTATGCACTTGACTCACCTGACGTAGGCCTAAGAGCCTGTAGGTGGTGGGGCCAGCATCTGCACCCAAGTGTTCTGGCTCTGGAGGCTCCCTTTTAATGACCTTGCTACGCTATGGGATGAAGGATCTAATGGTTCAGTGTATGGCCCCGTGGGAGAACACGGGAAAGACCTTTAACCCAGGTCAAGAGGAAAGGGGTCAGGGAGACTTTCCAAGGCTGATGACGTCCAACCCAGAAGCTGTAGAAGTTAATCAAAGAAAAGGAAGTGGGCTGGTGGTGGGAAGGTGAGATGTTGGGCGGTGTAGATGGAGCGGAAGATAATGTTTCAACAGAAGGAACAGTAGGTACAAAGGCCATAAGACAAGAGAGAGGACAGCACATTGGATTGCTAATCAGTGGTGGCTAATCAACACATAGAAACATTGTGCCAGGGTCACCGCATGGAACAATCCTTTTCCGTGCAAAGAGGATTCTCACGTGCTCTGTGATTTCAAGATGATTACAAGCTCCCTGAGGGCAGGACCCAGTTCGCTGGGAACAGAACAAAGCACACGCCAGGATCTCCAAACATACCAGGCAAGATCTGCCGGTACAAATTTACCTGTTAATGACTTAGTAAAACTGCCCCGTTGTTAACAGAAAACTTCAATTAGTATGTTCTCCAAGGATCCAAGGATGTGGAGTGGTGGCCATAATTTGCTTTTATCCTCAGGGCACTCCAAAGCCACATAGTTTGTGCGGACAGTCAGTATTGGCATGGACTCATGAGGCAGGCAATGGACATGCACTGCCCAGAGTCGGATGGCAAATTCCCAGGAGAGGCCTTGCTTTCCAGAAGGATGGGAAGGTGTTGCTGTTCTGGGCCAGTGTCAGTGAGGCCTCAGTCGGTGCAGCTCTGTCATGAAGCCACCAGGGAAATGGTTATTGTCTTTCCTCATTAGAACTAGGACCCTTAACATGGCCTGATGTGACCATGACCGTGTTCATATTCAGAAATGGAACCTTTTGCTTTTTTGCTTTTTTAAAGGAAAAATGTGTAGGTTAATGGTTTTGCTGCATTCTACAGGTGTTGGTTTTCTCATTGCAAATTTTAGGATAATAGAAAATTTCTTTTCATTACAAAAGATCACAGCCAAATGGATGGATGGCAGCCCGCCTAGAAGGGGTAGCGCCAACCCCACATCAGTACACAAACACCAGTTGGGAGGCCTTCTGAGGTGACCCTGCTCATTGCTTTCATTATCGGGATTTTGGTTTTGTAGTAAATACGCATGAAGGATGTCATGAGTATATTTTTGTGGATGTTCTTAAAATGCCCTCTTTTGCTTTTGGATGGAGAGTGGCTATAATTTTGTGGTGCCAGTGGTCATCATTTGCATAGCTTAATTTTTTTTTTTTGCTTTTAATTTGGAAGAATTTCTAACTTACTAAAATAGAGCAGAGAACATTCCTACAGGCTATACCCAGGTTCATCTATCGCTCACAGCTTGCCCTATTTATCTGTCTATATAAACTCTAAATGTTTTATGACCAAATTAAGAGTAAGTTGCCTGTCTTGTTCATTTATCCTTAAATACTTGGTGTTCATTTCCTAGAAAGATAGATATTCTCCTCCGTGAGCAAAGTGCAGTTATCAACCTCAAAAAGTTTAACAGTGACACAATATGTTTATCTAGCGTATGGTCTATATTTGGATTATCGACACCAGAATGTCCTTTTCAGCATCTCCTCCTCTAGAAAGGAGGTGCCTCGGATAATGCATTTCACTGTCATGTCTCTAGTCTCCTCCCATCAGAAATAGTTCCTCATCCTTTGTATTTTATCATCCTGATATTTTTGGAGAATTCGATGTATTTGCTCATTTTAAATAAAGAATTTTCTCATCTGGGATGCATTTCCTATTTCCTCCCTATCAGCTTCCTGTGATTCATCTTCCACTGGATACATGACTTTTAAAAAAAAAACTCTGTAGCAGATAGAGTAATCTAATGGGTCACCTGGTCCCTAACTGGAAGTCTTTGTGAGCTGTATGCCTCCAGTCTAGAGTCTGAGTTAGCTATGGGTTCGGCTCTGTCGTTGATTCATTGTGCCATCCTGGGATAGTTACCCTTCTGGTCCTCAATTTCCTCATTTATAAAAGGAACAGATTGAGTTAAATGACCTATACTAGCCTTCTGGATCAGACAATTCATGACTTTTTTAGGAACCCGTGTGTTCAGAGGCCGTTAATGCCCTTATTAAATGTGAAAATAATAAGAGCAAGTTGCTTAGTTGCCTAGAACTTTGGAGAGCTTGGTCTGGATTCAAAGCTGAAACTTTAAACTAGAAAAGTCCATTGTATCTTGATTAGTGAGGGGGAAGATTATGTCTTGGCCTGGGCACAAAATGCAGCTTATCTCATGCAGATAAACTGACACATTAACACCGAGGTTCCAAGATGCTCACATATTTCAAAACAGATACCTAGGATCGAAAGCCTTCATTCTGGCTGATAACAAGATTCCTGTAATAACATGCGTTTAGGGTATTTTCCAAATACCCAAAGGCACGCATGACTTTAAAGAACACATGTGCATTTCATTGCAGTAACCCACTTTTGTGCTTAATTAAATTCCGTTTGGCAGAAGTGGCAATTTGAATTCGATACACTATTATCGCATCGCATTACCAATACGCCTTTCAGGCTCCAGCCCTGGACACCCCTGATATGAAGCATTCTGCAGCAGAAAAAAGGAGTCTGTGAAGCTGCCAAAAGGCAGGCTGAGCATTCCCTAGGGCAGCCCCAAAGACCAAGAAGGGGAACATGAGAGCTCATAGGAGGCACAGGCTCACGGTGCCTTGGAAGGCTGCTCAAGTACTCCTTGCCCCATTGGGGAACTCTTTATTCAGTACTAGCAGATGGTGAAAGACCCTTTCCAACATTTGTGTTTGGGCACTCAGTTGAGCTCTGAGACATTTGTGTTAGAAGCTGTGTTCAGGCGGGGACACAGAACTGTGTGGCAGTTTAGAAAACATTTCCATGGAGGGCAACCTGGAAAAAAGGAAGGCAGTGGGGAGCAACTTAGGGAACAGAGACCCTGTGTTCAGAGTCCAACTTTAGTACCTCTTACTGGTAAGACTTTAGGCAAGTTACATAGTCTCTTTGAGCCTTTGAGTCTGCAAAATGGGCTTTATAGGGTCTGCTCTTGTTGTGAAAACTAAGTAAGATATAGATATGCAAGTTGCCAGCCTGGCACAGACTTGGCATTTAAAATGTACTTCTTTCTCCTTTCCCCCATTTATTTAGAAAGTAGGTGGACAAGACAAGTATTGTTAATTCTGTTTTATATGGAGGAAAATGGAGGATCGTGGAGTTTTAAGGTCATTAAACTGCTAAGGTCCTAGGAGGGATTGGAACTTGTGATTTTCCACTAGCCCATTAAGGTTTATCTCCCTTGCAAATGTTTCTGTTCGAAGATGATTATACCACTGAGCTTGTTTCAAAAGGTTGGCAGCAATTTATTTTTTAATAAATTTATTTAAAAAATTAGAATAGATTTAAATTTATAGAAAAGTTATGAAATTGGCACAGAGAATTTTATGTACTCCTCATGCAATTTCCCTGATCATTGATGTCACTACGGTACACTTGTCACGCCTAAGAAACCAGCACTGGTACATTACTATTTACCATTAATTACTGTGTTACTATAAATGCTACATTTTCATAAATCATTTTACATATGATCTCACTAGGTTCTCCCTAATATCCTTGTTCTGTTCCAGGATCCCATCCAGGATTCCATGTTACATTTAATTGTTGTGTCTCTTCTGCCTCCTGTAGTATGTGATAATTTCTCAGACTTTCGTGGTTTTTCATGACCTTGACAGTTTCGAGGAGTACTTTTTAGGCAGAGTGTCCCTCCTTTGTCTGATGTTTTCCTCATAGTTAGGGTGGAGTGATGGGTTTTGGGGAGGAAATGTTTTCTGCTCCCAAAACAGTTTTGTTGTTCATTGCTGTCACCCTCAACTGGGGTCAGTCTTGTGATTTTTATCTTACCAAGCACAGAACACAACTCTAAGGTAAAAGCTTGTGGCCAGTCCTCGACTGCTCAAAAGATTCCCTCACATGCTATTTAATTGTATCTTTGGTTGACTTTCCTTTTGTTTTGCATGCATTCCGTCACCAGATTGCTCTGGCCGAAATCTTCTGTGATACTTACCTTTCTTACTAAAATGCCAAAAAGTGACTCAGATAAAATTTCTAAATTACTTACAGGGTATAAAGTAAGTTCTATTTTTGTATTAGATTCAGACATTCCCTTTTCTGTTCAGCCTTTCTCGAGCCTCCTGTTTGTTTTTCCTCTATATTTTAGACTTTTTTTTAAAGATTTTATTTATTTATATGACAGAGAGAGAGAGAAATAGAGATCACAAGTAGGCAGAGAGGCAGGCAGAGAGAGAGGAGGAAGCAGGCTCCCCGCTGAGCAGAGAGCCCGATGCGGGACTCGATCCCAGGACTCTGAGATCATGACCTGAGCTGAAAGTGGAGGCTTTAACCCGCAGAGTCAGCCAGGCAGCTGACTTTTTTTTTTTTTTAAAGATTTTATTTATTTATTTGACAGAGAGAGAGATCACAAGTAGGCTGAGAGGCAGGCAGAGAGCAGGCAGAGAGAGAGGAGGAGGCAGGCTCTGTGCTGAGCAGAGAGCCCGATGCGGGCCTCGATCCCAGGACCCTGAGATCATGACCTGAGCCGAAGGCAGAGGCTTTAACCCACTGAGCCACCCAGGTGCCCCATATTTTAGACTTTTAACATCTTTGTTATAGAGTCTATAGGACGTATCCAAGGTTAAAACTGTATGTATATGATAGCTACCTGCATAGGTCAGCATTGTTCATTTGGCATGTCTGGTCACCCAGATGTACCATAAACCCATCTCAGAAGTTATGTCAAATTTTGATCAATGTGTACATTTAATTTTGCTTCAACTGCAAATATATACTGTTTCAGAAAAGTGGTTCAGAGAAAAATCAAGCAGGATCAAAACGTGACTTTGTGTGGGTTGGAACACACATAGTGCTTTGCCTCATGAGTGTTTAAGAGAGGACAATCAGAATGGTAAAAATTCTCAGCAGATCCTGAGGAGTGATCAAGTGAAAGAGGCAATCACCATAGGTATAATTTAATTCTAGCAGGTGCCATCAAAATTTGCCACCGAAATGTATTTGTGCTCATAGTCTACAAATTAATGTGGGTAGTAGCTGTCCTAATGAAGAGGAGGTTTCTTTTTTTGTTTTTGTTTTTGGTGTTTTTTTTTTTTTAAGGTTTATTTACTTATTTTAGAGTGAGAAAGAGAGATAGTAGGAGAGAGAGCTCAAGCAGGGGGCAGGGCCAAGGGAGAGGGCAAGGAGCAGACTCCGTGCTGAGCCTCCAGGCTTGGATCTCAGAACCCTGAGATGATGACCTGAGCTGAAATAAAGAGTCAGATGCTTAACTGACTGAGCCACCCAGGCGCCCCCTGAAGAGCGGGTTTCTTAAGGACAGACTCTGAATAACCATCTTTGCATTCCTTATGACAATTAGCCCAGTGCTTTGAACACAGTCAGTTTGATGAGTATTTTTTTTTTTTTACTCCTACTCTTTTGCAGGTACTCTGCTAATTACTGGCATGATAAGCAAATATAAGACATAGTCTCCTGCTCTGAAGAACTCACAGTCCAATGGGGTAGATGGATAAGGAATCAGATAACTAGATTTCAGTGTGATCAGTGTTCTAATGAAAGAAAGACATGACTAACTCTACCTGGAAAGGTCTTGATGCTTCCCAGGGGATAGAACGTCTATAGTGGGTCTTCAAGTGGAAGAGATCTTGAGAAAAGGCACAAGAGAAATCCTTGTGAAGTAACAGCCTGTCTCGTTGAGAAGTGAGTCAGATATTGTGGAAGGAGAGGCGATGTGGTCTCAGATGGAAAACATCCAGCTGGTAGGTTGGGGCCAGGTTTCACCATGTTGATCAGTTTGGTACTTCATCCTGTAACATTCAAGGGTTAGAAGAAAGGGCCAGGGAATGACATGGTGAGATTTCTATTTTAGAAAGCACTTTGAGATGATGCTTTGTGAGGCAGCAGGAAGCAGAGAAACTGGTCAAGAGACTCTTGCAGTAGTCCACTTGAGAGATGATATGGGTGTGAATTCACCATTAACGAGTATCTGTTGCACCTACTTAGTGTCTCGTTTGCTTGGTGGAAGACATCCTAAATACAATCAAGTCATACAGTTCTGAGTGACAAATAACCTCACTTTGTTAGATCATGACAGAAGCATCTAAGAGGGCAGTAAGCAGTGTTTACTTGAGAGGCAAAGCAGGGGAGTGCCCAGAAATGAGGTAGATAGTGTGTGATGCCGGCCTCAGGGATCCAGAATGTGGCCATCTAGAGCACAGCTGGTGCCCCTCAGAATTACAGGTTCCTATTTGAATTTCCCTTGTCCTTTGCTTCCCGATCCCAATTCCTCTTGTCGATTCTGCCATTTGCAACGTGCATGGATGCAAAGAGCTAACCTGAGGAATTATCTAATAACGTAGTCATGCTTTTGGCAATCTGCATTAACCTTATTTGACAAAACGTCAGGGTGCAGAGACAAAGAGAGATCTTTATATTACAGGTTTAAATGTTAAACCCTGTCATAAACTGTTCAGTTATACTTCATAGAAAGAAAAATATATTTGGTGAACAATAGAGTCAAGTTAAAACAAGAAAAAGAGCACGTTCCGTTCTTTGGTAAATGTTCCCCTGCCAAGTAGAGAAGTTCCATGGTTTTCAGGTCCATATACAAGGCTAGGGGTTTAAAGGGCCAAGAGCTGCATGCAGGGCCACCCTGGTAGACAAACAAAATTCATGGAGTTGGTGGCAGTCAGAAGGTGACATGGTGGGTGATTGTGGAACATGAGTCAAAGAACACTTAGAATTAGCTCTCTTTGGGGTTGAACATGGTATGGCTGGACATGCGGCAATCCTGGACACGTGGTGGTGATAGGAACACAAGAGGGATCAGAGCAGAACAGGAAGGACCTCGACTGAGGTGGGAGATCTGAATTTGGGTTCAGCCTCCCATTCTAACCCCTGCGAGACCCTGACAAAGTCACTTCAGCGATCTGGGTGTTATTTTCTCCATCAGTAAAATGAGGTGGTTGGTTTAGATCATTGCTGAGCTCCCTTTCGCTCTGACAAATCTTTTACTCTGTGGTGTCTAACCTGTGAAATGTTACCAACAGCTCGTAGATGGTAGCGAGGGCTCAGCGTCCTTCTCTGTAAAACAGAAGTAAGGTGACCTACCTCACAAAGGTGGTTTGAGGATTACATTTGAAGTGAGATCATGCATGAAAGTCATTAACACTGAACCCATCAAATAGTAGATTCTCAGTAAGTCTAAGTATCCTTTATCAGGTCTCTCCAATCTGTTAAAAATGTTTAATGAGCACTTACTTTGTGTAAGGCAGTGTTCTAGAAGCTGGGTCTGTAATAGTGAATTATACAGATGAATTCACTGCTTCCAGGGAGCATTCAATAAACAGACTAATGAACACACATTACCACAGCATTTCTCCCCTTGCTTCCTCCTGGCTCCCTCTTCCTGCCTCCTCTTCAACCCATTTCCCTTCAGCTCCTGTTGCAGATCCTGGATGACTAGAATCTCATGCCAGGAATGATAGATCAAAGGCTGGAGGACTGGCGTGGGAGACTGAATATTTGTACTCATTGGCCAGGGTTTAGGAAGGGCTGTGGTGAATTGAGCATGAATGGTGACAAGAGTAGGAATAGAGATAATCAAAGTAAGTGGGTATGAGGGCCGTACTTCAGGACTCTCCATATCTATGAATGTTGACAACACTAAGCTGGTTACTTCTTTAGATGAAACACCTGGTAAGTCATACACACAGAAGAGTATACAAAGATAATAATAATAATAATAATAATGATAAAAACCCTACGACTATAATCAACCAACATTCACTCAACACCATCTGGGGCAGGCTGGGCAAGGCGTTGGCCTCCTAGAGGTGAATAATACTTAATTTCTGCCCTTGAGGAGCTTGTGTTTTCCTGAGGGAGGCAGACATGAATCTCATTGTGCTCAGCGTGAGAGCTCAGCTGTGCTCAGTGATTTTATAGATGTGCGAATACAAGAAGCTGTCCAATGAAGAGCAAAATATTTTGACTTCATTGTTTTGACATGACCATTTTAATCCTACTCAGGTAAAATGAAAAGTTCTCCTGAAGTTAAAGAATTTAAAAGATATTTATTTTATTTTTAAGTAATGGAATCACAACTAAGTATTGTACGTAGAGATAGTCAACATAAAGTAATACTGTAATAGCAAATATATATGTATATTTAAAGATTTCATTTATTTATTAGACAGTGAGAGACATCAGTGAGAGAGGGAACACAAACAGGGGCAGAGGGAGAACAGGCTTCCTGCTGAGCAGGGAGCCCAATGCAGGGCTTGATCCCAGGACCCTGGGATCATCACCTGAGCTGAAGGCATACACTTAACGACTAAGCCACCCAGGCGCCCCACAAATATACATATATTTAAACTTACTGATGAAAAATTGATAAAAGATTACCTTAATGAGGTCTTTATCTGCAGAATTTTCAGAGTTAAAAAAAAAATGGACTTCGTAACATAACCTCAACAACAACAACAGATTGCAATGGCAGAAGGTATAATTTTTAAACTTTAATACAGGAGGAAAAGAAAAGGAAAAATTAAGAAATATCTCTATTGTGATGCATGTGGGAAAGACCTTGCAGAAAATGTGTCTAGTGTTGCTGTGCTAGAAGAATATTGATCGAGAAATTCAACTGGTAGAATGGTATGTTTATGGAAAACACATGTTGGAGGAAAATTTATCAGTGTTGAAGTCCACTAAAGGTGAACTTTGTACATCACAGAGAAGAGTAGAATAGGCCTAACAGGTGTGGAGGAGCAACAGAAAATATCTAGCACATTCGCCCTCCCTCCAATAAGTCAATAAAAACTCTGTGCACTGTGCACACAATTTTATCCAATTCATTTTTAATTTTAAATCCAGTATAGTTATCATACCGTGTTACATTGGTTTCAGGTGTACAATATAGTGATTCAACCCTTCTATGCATTACTCAGTGCTCAGGGTGACAAGTGTCCTCTTAATCCCCATCACCTATTTCATCCATTCCCC
Source organism: Ailurus styani (assembly GCA_002007465.1). Lineage (NCBI taxonomy): Eukaryota > Metazoa > Chordata > Mammalia > Carnivora > Ailuridae > Ailurus > Ailurus styani. The sequence continues at coordinate 1,459,681 of LNAC01000070.1, read as the reverse complement.
TGCCCACCTCCCCTCTGGTGACCATCAGTTTGTTCTCTGTAGTTAAGAGTCTGTTTCTTGGGCGCCTGCCTGGGTGGCTCAGTGGGTTGAAGCCTCTGCCTTCGGCTCAGGTCATGATCTCAGAGTCCTGGGATCGAGGCCCACATCGGGCTCCCTGCTTGGCGGGGAGCCTGCTTCCTCCTCTCTCTCTGCCTGCCTCTCTGCCTACTTGTGATCTGATCTCTCTCTGTGTGTCAAATAAATAAAATAAAATCTAAAAAAAAAAAAAAAGTCTGTTTCTTGATTTGTCTCCCTCTTTTTTTCCTTTCTTCATTTGTTTTGTTTCTTAAATTCCACATCTGAGTGAAATCATATAGTATTTTCTTTCTGTGACTGGCTTATTTTGCTTAGCATTATACGCTTTAGATCCATCCATGTTGTTGCAAATGGTGAGATTTTGTTCTTTTTTATGTTCATTTATATATATTACAGCTTCTTTATCCATTTTTCTATTGTTGGATACTTGGGTTACTTCCATAGTTTGGCTATTGAAAATAATGCTCTAGTAAACATAGAGTACATGCATCCTTTTGAATTGGTGTTTTTCTATTCTTTGGGTAAATACCCAGCAGAATGATTACTGGATTATATGGAAATTCTGTTTTTAATTTTTTAATTTTCATTTTTAATTTTTGTCTAATTTTTATTTTTAATTCTATTTTTAATGTTTTGAGGAACCACCATCCTTTCTTTCACAGTGGCTGCCTCAGTTTGTGTTCCCATCAATAGTGGACGAGTTTTGTTTTTCTCCACATCCTTGCCAACACTGGTTCTTTCTTTCTTTCTCTCTCTTTCTCTTTTCTTTCTCTCTCTTTCTTTCTTCTTTCTTTCTTTCTTTCTTTTCTTTCTTTCTTTCCTTCTTTCTTCTTTCAGACTTTTTTATTTGAGAGAGAGAGAGAGGCAGATCACAGAGGGAGAAGGAGAAGCAGACCTACTGCTGAGCAGGGAGCCTGACATGGGGCTTGATCCCAGGTCTCTGGGATCATGACCTGAGCCGAAGGCAGATGCTTAGCTGACTGAAACACCCAGGCGCTCCAACACTGGTCGTCTCTGGAGTTTTATTTTAGCCATTCTGACAGGTGTGAGGTGATATCTCATTATGGTTTTGATCTGCATTTCCCTGATGATAAGTGATGTTGAGCACCTTTTCATGTGTTTGTTGGGCATCTGTATGTCTTCTGTGGAGAAATGTCTGTTTAGGTCTTCTGCCCATTTTTTAATTGGATTATTTAGGTCTTTTTGGTGTTGAGTTGTCTAGGTTCTTTGTATATTTTGGATACGAACCCTTTATTGGATTTGTCATTTACAAATATCTCTCCCATTCAGTAGGTTGTCTTTTGGTTTTGTTGGTTACTTCCTTTGCTGAGCAGAAGCTTTTTATTTGGAGGTAGTCTTAATAATTTATTTTTGGTTTTATTTCACTTGCCACATGGGGATGTATCTAGAAAGATGTTGCTATAACCAATGTCAGAGAAATTACTGCTTGTGCTCTCTTCTAGAATTTTTATAGTTTTAGATCTCCCACTGAGGTCCTTAATTTGTGTGTGTGTGCGTGTGTGTGTGTGCGTGTGTGTGCGTGTGCGTGCGTGCGTGTGTATGTGCGTGTGCGTGCGTGTGTGCGTGTGTGTGTGCGTGCGCGTGTGCGCGTGTGCGTGTGCGCGTGTGGTGTGAGAAAGTGGTCCAGTTTCATTCTTTTGCATGTTGCTGTCCAGTTTCCCCCACGCCATTTGTTGAAGAGACTCTCCAGTTCATTTTGTGGACTCCAGAGTAATGAATAGCACATTTCCTACTCTGATTACTTGGTAAAGGTTTGCTGAGTGAATGAAGAATGAATAAACAAATGAGAATGGAAAGGAAAATATAGCACTGACCTTCAACGCATCACTAATCCACCTTTTGACAATAATACCTCCTATCACGTTGTACTGTAATAATCTGTCCTTTTTTTTTAAAAGATTTTCTTTATTTATCAGAGAGAGAGATCACAAGTAGGCAGAGAGGCAGGCAGAGAGAGGAGGAAGCAGCCTCCCTGCTGAGCAGAGAGCCCAATGCTGGCCTCGATCCCAGGACCCTGAGATCATGACCTGAGCTGAAGGCAGAGGCTTTAACCCACTGAGCCACCCAGGCGTCCCTGTAATAATCTGTTCTTAACTGTTACCACTCCCATTAGAGTGACTTTCTGAAGGGCAGCAACAATGTTTTCCATGCATGTGTTTATATCCAGTGCTTGTAACTTAGCAGGCATTCAGAGAATGTTTGCTAAATAAATGAATGACAAAATTTATTTTAAGGGTCAGGATTCTTGAGATGTTTTCTTCTTATTTCATCTTTATCACCATCAAAGTTTAGATGAAAACCAGAGGTACATGGTTTGGGGGCTTCTAACCCATGTAGAATCAGAACATGATTAGGAAATATACTTTTCAAGGGAACACCTATACCATTTAGAGGAAAACATAAAATAAGATGATGTCTACTGAGGGCTCTCCCCAGAGCTGGATTTTACTGCGCTGTTTCCCTGGGGACCCCAACTCAGTTTGCTCTGTTCCTAGCACAGCTTTTGGCATCAGCCTTGACAGCAGCTTGGAGGCAGATAGGAACATTATTTCATGAAGTAATTTAGACACGATTTTAAAAAAAAATCTCATCTTGGCACTAACCCTGCAAGAGCTTGGGTTTAACCTGTTATTATGACATTGCAGGGAATAATAAGTAAGCTGCACACTGGAAAACTGCAGAAGCTTGAGAAGGAAGAACTGAAATTGCAATTTGCACACAAGCCACTCAAAATAGTAGAAAATAAAAGGGCACTCAAAGGAATAAAATGTGCTAGTTAGTATAGAGTGCTTATTTCCGCATATAATCACAGGGAAAGCACTTGAAGAATTCCCTCTTTGCTCTAATTTCCAGAAAGAGTAGGTACTTGGAAGTTCACAGTGATAAAGCCTGTAGCCAGGGATGGTTGGAAGTGTTTGATATTAGGCCAGAGGTTTGAGTGTCCGGACTTGGTTGGTTATTCCAAGGGCCCTTTAGAGCTCCCATGTCTAGTTAGTGGATCTCAGAGACCACTTCATTCCCTCGCCCTGGAAGGATGCTGGGGGGACGGGGGTGGGGGGTATCTTCTGATCTGATCCTAGAAAAGCTAGAACTTCAGGAGATGGGAGATAGAGAATCCAGATTTGTTGTAATACAGACAAGATGCAAATTATTCAACTTCTCGAAGCCTAGTCTCTTCATCTGTAAATGGCCATCAAATGAAGAAAAGCGTGTAGAGCATGTAGAACAGGAGGCCAGGAACCCTGCAAAGGCCCTGAGGGTATAGTTCTGAGAGCCTAGGCTCAGAGTGGGCAGGTCACCAACTCCAGGTCTCAAGCACTTGCTTCGTGATCCTAATCCAACATCATTTTTATGTTTGTTTTTAAATAACTTATGGAGTTGAAATTCACATAACATGGAATTAACCATGTTAACTGAACAGATCAGTGGCTTTTAGTAACATTCACACCATTGTACAACCACCATCTCTGTCTAGTTTCAAAACGTTTCCTTCACTCCAAAGTAAAACCCTGTACCCATTAAGCAGAATCTCCTATTCTCTTCTTTCCCCAGCCCCTGGCAATCCTGAGTCTGCCTGGTTACTATGGAGTTAACTGTTCTGGGCATTTCATGCAAATGTAGTTATTCATGATGTGACCTTGTGTATCTGGCTTCTTTTACTCAGCATAAAGCCTTAGAGTTATCTTTTTTAAAAATCCAGCAATCTGCCTCTTTTTTTTAATTTTCAGGTAAAATCATATAAAATAAAATGTGTAAATTTTAAGTATAAAGCTTAAACATTTCTTTCGCACCCCCCAAATTTCTCTTTCTAAAATGAATTTAATTCTAAGTATGTTATGTTTTTGATGCTATTGTAAATTTTGACTTGCTTATTGTCATTATATAGAAATATCGTTATTTAGGAGTGCCTTGGTGGCTCATCAGTTAAGCATCTGCCGTGGGCTCAGGTCATGATCCCAGAGTCCTGGGACCGAGTACCACATTGGGCTCCCTGCTCTGTAGGCAGCCTGCTTCTCTCTCTCGCCCTCTGCTTGCCATATCCCCTGCTTGTGCTCTCTATGTCGAATAAATAAATAAAATCTTAAAAAAAAAATATAATTAAATATAATTATTTTTATATATCAATCTGCTATCTGGTCACCATGGTAAATTCATTTCTTCTAGTAGTTTTTTTTTTTAATAGCATCCTTAAAATCCTCTAGATAAACAATCATGGCTTCTATAATAAATAAAAGAAAATGTGACTTCTTTATGCAATCTGTAGAACTTTTGCTTCTTTTCTTGCCGTATTGCTCTGGCTAGGACCATCAGTGCATGAGACTGGAGAAATGAGCATGGCCGGCCTGCCGAAATAAGTATGCACACCCTGGGAATGAAGCCCAAGGTGTTGCCATGATAGTGGCATAAGAGAAGCAAAAGGAAGCAGAAAAGGAGAGAGAGGTGGAGGGCTACAGAGTCAGAAATGCCCCCCGATGCCTCTCATCAGCGTAGACAGAAGACAAACCCTTGCAATGAAGTATCCTCCCGCCCCTACTCTTGTCTTTCCGGATCTACCCAGACCAAGGGAGAACCTAGATTACTGGATTCCTGCAAGGTTTTTTGAGCAATTGTTAGGTACTTAGTCTCTGCTTCCCACACGTGTTGTTCCTAATTATAAAACCATCATGGACATAATTTAGGAACATTTGCTGCCCAGGAACTGTGATTTATACCATGTGGTATGTGTTGCAGCTGAGTTTCATAAACTGATTTACCAATGTGATAGAATCAAATCTACTCAGAGACTGGCAATTTTTACTGAGCTGGAGGTCATCCAATTTTTTCACTCCTGGGATTTTATTTTCCTCAGGCTTTAAGACATCCTCAAGAAGTTGGGAGTTTACCTGGACTTTTCATATGCATAGTTCATTTTTGTTCCCCGTAGAGACTCAAGTAAGCAAATCCAATGACAGTTATTTTTCTAGCTGAGGAACCTGAAGCTCAGAAAGACAAATGACTCCCCAAGATCACACACAGAACAAATAGCCATGCTGGGACTGGGACCTAACTTCATTCTCCAAACCTAGATATTTTCTTCAACCTGCCATCTCCTCACAGAGATGAAGCAGAGACCCAGGCATTGCCTCCAGCTTCACAAACACTAGGAGTTGAGGATTGTATAGGCTTTCAAACAAAATATAGGGGGCTGTTACTCTAATGAGGAGTGTGTTGATTTCATACAACATAAACCATACTTACCAACTGATAAGTACAAAGAGGTAAGACTTAGTCAAATTTTCACCCCCAACAAAAGAGGAGTTGGAAGGTGTTTATGAATTTTGCTGCTTTGGCTATTTCCAAACTAGAAAAGAAGAAATTAGGGAAGTATCAAGTCAGAAGAGAGATGAGACTTTAAGTAATTGGTGGTGTGAAAAGTGACCTTGAGAAAAGGAATGTCCGACTGGGTGACAGGAGGTCTGATCAAGTCTTCATATACTGAAGTTCTCAGGTGTCTTCTTGGGGGATGGAAACTATACTGAATGGCCAGCATTTGAAATCATGTGCAGTTTCTCAAATATAACCTGATTTTCTGACCTCACAAGTTTTCTTCATGTTTTTCTCTCTTTCTAGATTTCCCTTTCTCCTATTAACCAGTGATACATGCCTACTCATCCATCAAGACCCAGGTAAGACCACATGCTCAGTGAGCCCCAGAGCCATGAGTCTTCCCTCTATCTTGTCCATATTTCTAAGAACTGAAGTATAATAATATCCAAGTGTATTTAAGCTATTTGTATATATCTAACCACTTTACAGTTCTTGAGGCAGAAGACTGTGTCTTCTTATTGATTTCTTTACCTGAGGACCTATATAAATGCTAGCCCACCATGTACAGTCAAAGGTCTTTACAGCAAACGGTGAAAAAACTTGCAACACTGAAAAATTCTTTTATTAAACATACCTTATATAGCCAGGAAAAAATGCATACACATTTGCATATTGTCTCTAGGTCTACTAAAAAGAAATAAATGTCAGCATTTAATGAGATTTCTCTGCTTATAGTCACGCTGTGGGAAGAGAACATTGCCACTGCTTGTCGAATTTATTGACATCCAAGATTACATGTTGCTTTTGGAATGCACACCATGAACAAGAAAAAGAATGGCTAGGAAAATGTGAAAATGTGAACATGTTGGTTAAAAAAAATATTTAATCTCTAAAATTATATTTGAATATATTTTTATTCAAATTAACTATTATAAATCACATTACTAAGTTTCACATTCATCTAGATGACAACTTAGATACAGATAGAAATCTTGACTCTAGCACCTGTTTCCTCTGTGAGCTCCTGAGCATTTTTGAGCCTTGCTTGTCTGTTAAGTGGAGGCAGTGTATATTTTTGGAAAATGTAAACTACATGTCATTAAAATTTTTTGGTATAAAGATGTTAATTATCACTAAATCAATCCATAAATTCAACTCAATTCCAATTAAAATTGCAGTGGAATTATTTTTAGAATTCGGCGAGATATTTTCAAGTTCATCTAGTAAAGTATCATGGTAGAGTGAGTCAAGAACACTTTGGAAAAGAGAAATGATGAAGGTGGACCTACTATGTATGAAAGCATGTTTACAAAGGTAGAGTAATTTCAAAAGTGTTGGTACAGGGATAGGGTCAGACAGATGGATAGTATACCAGATTTCAGTAAGAGATAGAAGTGAAATTGCAAATTGGGAATAAGAGCAGAGATTATTTATTCAATGGATTGACACAGTTGGCTAGTCATTTGGAAAGAATGGTAGCTACTCCTATGTGTTAGGCATAGCTCTACATATTTTATACCAATTAACATTTTAAATTTTCACAGGCATTCCATAAGTAGATACTATTATTATCACTATTTTACAGATGAGGAAATTGAGACACAGACAAGCTAAGTGATTCATCCAAGATCATAGAAATAGTCAGTAAAGCTGGCACTGGAACCCAAGCAGTCTAGACTCTGTGTTCATGCTATGAACTATAATGTTTTACTGTCTCATAGACTCATGCCTTGCACCAAAATACATTACAAATGGATTGAAGTTTAAAAAGTACATTTAAACCCAAAATATTAAAAAAATATTTCTATAATTTTGGGATATGTGAGGCATTTTTAAATGACACTAAAATCAGAAATTATAAAAGAAACAAGGATAGATTTGACTGTATAAAAATTAAAAATATTTTAGCAAAACCAACCAAACCAACAATACAAAATATTAAAAATTAAATCAACCAAAGAACAATAGAAAAATATCCACAGAAAATTAACACCATCAGATGACAAATTGGAGCACATGTAAGCAATGCAGTCAAGTATTAATAGATCAATGAATACAGAAAGAGTTCAATAGAGGATTGATGAACTAACTCCTGGTACATCCATGTGTTGGGGAAAATCACTGTTTTTAAAGACAACAGGGTAGACTCTCTTTTATTGGTGTGGAAATATGCCTGTGATATATTAGTTAATGAATAGAAAATTTATAAATTTGCACTATGACTCTATTTTGTGGGGAAGAAAGCATGTGGGTACTGTGTGAATGCATGAGTGTGTTAATGAATGTATATATAGGAAAAAGCCTGAAGTGGTTAGATCAAAAATAGCTCTGGATGGTGTCCTTTTACATGATTTTTACCTTCTTCTTCTTTGTCTTTTTTTTTTTTTTTACTTTTATTGATTGTCAGAGTTCCTTACAATATACATGTATTTCTTCAATTCTGAAGTGGACTAAGCTTTGGATTACCTTTTTTTCCATACAGTTAGAAGTGGAATATTCCTAGAGCATAGTAAGTTTACATATTCCTAATTTATTATTCCTGGAATAATTAATTATTCCAGTAATTTCTATGATATTTTGGTGGAAAGCTTCAGGTTTAGAGAGACTGGCTTATAGTAAAAAGCCAGCGAGACCATATAAGTTACTAATTTCTACATCTAAATTGCAGTGTGCTCTGAGAACATGACCTATATAATTTCTACTTTTGGGAATTTATCTTGGCTTTATTTTTGCAGCCGAATATATGATCTATATTTGTAAATGTTCCATAAGGTCTTGGAATGAAGGCATATTCTCTGTTTCTTTCCCCGAAATCACTATGTATATATTCACTTATTAACTTTATTATTCATATTGTCTATATCCTTGATTGGTGTTTATCTATTTGAACGGCCAAGGCTGGGGTGGTATTTTAGTCTGTGATTGTTGTGTTTTTGGACATTTGCCTAGTATTTCTGATATACATGCATTTTTATTCTTGAAATCTCGGTGTACTGTGCTCTTTGTCAGTATGCATGGATATGCCCTGTCCTATTTAATGCTACTCCTACATATTCTCTTTTGTCTGAAATTTGTATTGTGAGCCCTAATTCCTTTTTGTTTGGACTTGCTGAAACATAAGTATGCTTTTCCCTGTCTTTGCGTGTTTAATCTTTTAAAATAATTTAATACTTGGGGTTTAGAGTGTCTTTTCCTGTCAGGTTTTCATTTCTGACCATTTATTACCCCAACTGGTATGTTTGGTCTCATTTCTATGATCTTCTTTCCATTATGCTTCCATACTTTTTATTTCATTGGATTTTTATTCTCCAAAGTGGAATGCATGTACCCTAGCTGGTGTACAAGATCATGCATTGGGAACTCAGAAGAAAATATTATTTCTTTAATTTAAAAACAAGAAAGATTTGAAGCCTTACTAATATTTAATATGCACTAATACTGGCATTTTGCTCAGGTTCTCATGTAAGGCAGACCCACTTTGTGTATTCATAGTGAGTGAGGTAGAAGAGAATGATTTCTAGAAGTCAGAGTGAATGATGATGACACTTTTACATAATTGCTCACTTTTCTTGACTCACTGGAGTTGAAGTGTACTCAATTAAATGGATTTAAAGGTTATTCTTTTACTTTTATCTAAGGTAATTCACAAAATTGGTACGAACTTTAAAATGATTCCTGAAAAAAAAAAAAGGCAGGTTAAAAGTAATGTCCGTTATCCAAACACAGACACAAGAGAACAATAATAACAACTCTCCCCTCAATCCTCCCTTCCTCCCCCCTGCAAAAAAAAGAAAAAAAAAAAAGGCTAGGTAATACTTTCCCTTTTCCTGGCAGGAATTCACCATCAGCCACATTATGAGGTAATAGCATTTTTAAAACAGATATTTGGAAATGTTTCCTGGTGTTTCCATTGCTATCTGATACATTGCTGAAATCGATATAAATGTTACATGTATAAAAAATAATCTCTCATATCAACACACTTTAAAAACTTGAAATTGCATTTTTATCCTGTTTAAAAGTTTTAGAGGATTTTAAACCCATTTGTTGAAGCATAAAAATGTAACACGTAGTGATACCTTTTCAAGAACAATTGAAAGTGGAAATTTACTACCACATTTCAACAATAACAATTACATAATTGGTGGAGGGGATAGAACACGAGGGCCGTGATTATTCAGCGTAGCCAATGACATACTTCTCTGCCTTGAATTTATCTAATCTCTGTGAAGGATCTTATTTAGTTATTAGTCATGCAAACCAAGTTTGAAATAAAAATGGACCCAGAATTGCACCTTTAAATTGCTATATGGCAAGATGTGGAACCAAGATTTTCAAAACACACTGAAAGCAGGTTTTATCATTCTGCTCTCAATAAAAGTTATTACTTTAGGGAAAGAAAAAAACTGTATTATCAAGAAATAGAATAAAGTTTATTTTAAATTAGTGTTAATTTCAGGTTTATTTTATCTTCTCCATGATTTGGTTACTGTATTTTCTTTCTTTTTTTTTTTTTAAGAGATTTTATTTATTTATTTGACACAGAGAGAGAGATTACAAGTAGGCAGAGAGGCAGGCAGAGAGAGAGGAGGAAGCAGGCTCCCTGCTGAGCAGAGAGCCCGATGCGGGCCTTGATCCCAGGACGCTGAGATCATGACCTGAGCCGAAAGCAGAGGCTTTAACCCACTGAGCCACCCAGGCGCCCGTTACTGTATTTTCTATAATGTATGTGCATATATATGTACATACAATGGGACATGCATTTATATATAATTAATTAAGAAATCACTGGAGTGGAGATATATTGCTCAAACTTTCACTGATAAAAATAAAAAATGCAATTTTTAATTTGGCCTATGTTTCCCTTTAGTTAAAAAATTTGAATATATTTTCTCTAATTATTGATGTTGAGAATTAAGCTGTATTTATTTCCATTGCAAAAGAAATTTAACATACTTGTGTATATCTTTTCCCTCATATCCTAATTTTTATGGGTAATAATTTTTTTACATTGACCAAATTATTATAATTATCATCATGTAGCTTCTCTTTTAAGAATTATTTTTAATGTCGATGTTAGGCTTTAAAACCATGTTTATAATTATTTAAACAACCCTGACTCCATTTGTATCACTGAAGCTTTTCTACCACAGTTTACACATTCTTGAGTTTTAAAAATTTGGTTTATGTCTTGATTAAATCTTTAAGTGATTTTTATCCACGTATGATTTTCTGGGAACATATATGAATGATATAATGCCATGTCTTATATCCCTCAGTATAAGTGTTTTAGCCTCATATACGTAACTCAATTATTTAATTATAGACTTTTTTGTCACAGTCCTTTCCCCCCTCAGAATACTCTAGACATCATTCTATTGTTTCTGGAAGTTTGCAATGCAAAGATGTCTATTTTATCTCTACTGTATTTTTTAATATTATTTTTTTCCCTACATTTTGCCTTCTGTGGCTCTTCTACTGGTTTCTCCTGGACTTACTCCCATGGCTATTGCTTTATCTGCTCACCTGGTGCTAGAGGGTCTAAGAGAACCTCAGATGGCTTCATGTAGCCCGGGACCTTGGTACTGGCTGGTACAGGGTCTTTCTCCATTCTGCCTCTCTGCTGAGCCAGGCCACATGACGTGGTGATGAGGATGTTTCAATAGCCGAGGGTGAGAGCTCAAGGCCTAGGCTCTAGAACTTCTCCCATGTTACTTCTGCCACTTTCTGTGGGTCTAAACAAGTCACAAGGGCAGCCAGTGTGACTAACCTCTGGATAGAAAGTGTGATATTGGGGTTTATAATAAGAAATATATCTTTGCTCTTGGTCTGTGTTCCAAAGTTCAACCCCTTGGAATCTCCAAAGTGATGCTAATGAGATGGTGGTGGCTGGGGGGTAGGGGGCAGGGTCTCCTGAATAGCCTCAGGGTAGGGGCTAGTTACCAGGGGACCCCCTCTTCCCCCGTGATTTGGGGGTTGGAACTTTCAGGTCCACCCTCCAATCCCTGGGGAGGGGAGTGGGGCTGGTGATTGACTTAATCACTAATGGCCAAGGACTTAATCAGTCATGCCTACATAATGAAGCCTCCATAAAAGTCCTAACCTAAGGGGTTTGGACAAGTTCAGGTTGCTAAACAAATGGATGTAGCGGGGAAATGGCATGTCAGAGAGAGCATGGAAGCTTCTGTCTCTTTCCCCATAGCTCGCCCTGTGCATCTCTTACACCTGGTTCTTCCTGAGTTGTATCCTTTTATAATAAGCTGATAATCTCGTTAGTAAATTGTTTTCCTGAGTTCTATGAGGCATTCTAACACGTTGCTGAACCAAAGGAGGGGGTCATGGGACCTCCCAGTCAGTCTGATGCGCAGGTGACAACCTTCACTTGTGACTGGCTTCTGAAGTGGAGGTAGCCTTGTGGGACCTAGACCTTCACCTGAACTCCAGGGTGGTAGACTACCCAGTTGTCCACAGAGAATTGATGACTTGCTTGGTGTGGGGAAAAAAACCCACCTATCTGGTATCAGAAGTGAAGTACTAGTGTGAGGGCAGGTGTGGAAAAACAGAGTTTTCCTTGAGTTGGTAAGGAAAGTAGAGAGAGGAAATCGAGTTTTTCCTTTCCCAGTGATGCAGGCTGGCTGGGTCCAAGGACCCAGAGGTGGTCCCCACAGGATCAGCCAAGAGGGTCCTTGGCTTTGTGCAGGATAGATAGCAAATGCAAGCTGAAAGGACGTGAGAGCAGAATTTGCTGACATGGAGTGCGGATTGAGATGGAGTGTCTGAGAGACTTAGAAAGGGGAGAAGAGTGAGTCTTGTCTTTGCTTGGGGTCTGGGGGTTTTGTTGAGAATTGTGATGTGGTGTACCTGTCTCCTAGGCACCCAGGAACAAAGAGGAGTGTTTAGGTGTCCTCTGTAAGCCCCTCCTGCCCAAGGGCCTTGGTGAGTCAGTGATCTGGAAAATGTACATGACATCCTCACCTGGTCCCTCATTCGATGTTATCTATTGTGCTGCAAGACTCCAAGCAAATCATTAACTCCTTGACCTTTGCAAGGAGGATATACATTATCTCCACTCTAAGAAGTATGTAAAGCAGGGATGCCCGTCCTAGTAAGAATAGAAGCAGGAAAAGGAAGCCAAAAAAGCCATCCTTCATGGGGTCCCTTTAGTTTCTCTATCTCTCCAAGGCATCGCCAAGTCACATTGTAACAGGGAGGGAAGGAATTTGCAGCCATCAAACAGTTTGCACCAGCAAACTCCAACATTCTTCTTAGCAATAGAAGTTCATCCCCCACCCCTTTCCCACCCCTTGACAATTCAGAGTCCCAGATTTTTCCATTCTTGAGGACCTTTCTGCCAAAGTAGACAGGTTTGATAGAGAAGGCACACTGGCTTCTCAAATGCTTTAGTCCAAGAGAGACAGACACTTCACTTTTACTTCTATACCTTCGGTAGGAGCTGTTTGTAGGACTCTAATGTGAAGTGGAAGACATTTTCCAAGAATAATAATGGCAGGGGGGCCATGAGTCTGTGGTGAACAATCAGTCATCTATGCCACATCCAATTACTTCTACTGTTTGTTTTTTGTTTGTTTGTTTTTTAACTTTGTTTTTGTTTGTTTGTTTTAACTTCCACTGCTGACTCTGTTATCAGACTCATTCACTCAGAAGCCCTCTAGAATCTTTCTGAGACACAATTTAGCACCTTGGTGTTCCTATTTCTTAGAGTGAATGTTTCAAGAGAAGCATTTCATGTCTTCAAGGTGACTTTCTTATTTGGACTTACAGCTTCTTTGCAGGACCGAGGACTGACCCCCTGTTTGGTATGGCCTCCCACGTGAAGTGGCCTTCCACTTCCGTCCTGAGCACTTCTTGAGGTGGGTCCTGGCTTAAGGAGAAAGCCTCACAGTAGGACTAGCATTTTGATTGTTGGGTTTTTCCCATCCCAGGATCTCTTTTCACCCCTGCAGAGTAGTTGGTCTTGTAGGAATTGTCTTGGGCCCTCTACTTCCTTGCCATTCCTTTTCTGTCCCCCGGCAATCATGAATTGAGCCAAAATGGTGCCTTGTGTTCATTACCATTAGCCTGTATGAAATGTACATCCCCTAACGTGTTGGGCATATGTATGGCATCCTTCCTATTTTCCAAGACTGATGCTGGTTTTTCCCTAACTTTATATCCATTGGTCATCCCATTGGACCGAGGGTGGAGGGCTGAGTGTTGGACGCCTGCACTTACGTCACCATCCGATGCAGAGGGATTCCACAGCCTTACAGTGAAATGCTTGTGGAAATTATATGGCCTGTGATATCAGTTTCTTTAAAACACCTTGTAAACTTTTACTTTTGCAGAACTATCATAAATCTGTTTAATTCAACAGTTTACACTAAGTACTCCAGTATTCTACTTAGAAGTAAAGCGTTTTTCTGCTCCATTGAAACTGTGCACTGTTAAGCATACCACTTGTTGCTGTCCAATCTCTCCGTCTCTGATAATGAAAAATCATGATCGCCCACTGCATATCCATGTAGTGGGTCGTTCCCGAGGCTGCACGGCCCTTCTAGAAGCTCTGCCAAGCCTTGGGGGGGGGGTGGCACAGGCATCAGGAGTGGTGCTCCTGAGCTCACGCTGCGCCCGGGTGCAGAGGAGCAGATGGTCATTTAGTTAGTGGGATGCCGCTCTGGGATAGGACCATCACTCTTCCTTCCCTCCACCCCCTTGCTTTCCTTGCACCTGACTCTTCCTCAGTGGCTCTCACGCTGACTCTGGGGAAAGCGGGACTGACAGGTTAAGAAACAGCAGGCGAGGTTTCCTTTTTCTTTTTCTCTTCCCCGCCCCCAACCTTCAGCACGGGCTTTTGAGACACCAAGACCAGGCTTGAGGGAAGCAGGGAACTTTTATGCCAACACAGGAAATCTGAGAAGAGCTGCCTGTCTCACTTGTGGCTGCGGCCTGGTGTGAGGGGGGAGGAGAAGTGACCTTGTGGAGCTGGGCCATGTGAGGTAGAAGGACAGACCTGGGTGTCCTTGGGGCAGGCGGCGGGGTCCACACAGCGGGCCTCTGTGGCTTCTTCGGCTCAAGCCCTTGCTGAGGTGCAGGAAGTGCTCTGTGCTCTCTTTTCCATGGCTTGGACAATGATAAATCTTCCTCCTCCTCCTCCTCAAAAAAAAAAAAAAAAAAAAGCAA
>LNAC01000070.1:1377604-1444939 GCA_002007465.1 Ailurus styani | reverse complement strand
AAAAAAAAAAAAAAGATGCCAAGGGCCACGACACCCTAAACGGAGCTGATGATAGGGAAGAGGAAGCCTTTGGATTGGCTTTAGGGTAGTGATGGGCAAGGGCAAGACCCCCTCCCTTTTCACAGACAACTACCTTGTGGGGATCTGAGAGAGATGTCCAGGTCGATGTCGCTGAGCACAGAGCAGAGGAGAGGGTTCTGAGAGGGGCCAGCTGGGTGGGGCTGAGCAGTCTGACGCCGGAAACCCACGTCCTTCCGGGTGAGGCCACAACAGGGCATCTGGTAACACAGGTAGACTGCCGGAGGCCCTGGGGTTTTCGTAATATAGATTTTGAACTCAGTGTGAAGACACCATCCAGTAAGAGTCCTCCATGTATTTATATGGAAAGTCTTTTTCAAGGCATATGAACCACATCATGTACAACCACACGTTCCATAAAAACCATACTTAGTTAAAAAAATTATTACATAAAGTCACAATCATCTTGGAAAACCCTAATCCCCAAGCACGGATTAGGGAAAAGATGATGAGCATCCTAAAATTAAGCATGAAATGTCTATCGCATATGTGACATATACACATATATATATCCTTACAGGAAACTTATCATGGTTTGTGGGATCATGGGAGGGTTTTCTTTCTCATTTTTCAAGTTTCAAATAATGAACGTGTATTTTATAATTAGAAAAAAATGTGATTATGATTCTTTTGAAAATAGGAAATTAAGGGTATGTTCTGATGAACAAAATTTTTTCTTTATATTTTTCTCTATAAATTATCTTGGTTTATCTACTAATATGAATGCCTGAAATTAAGATTGTTTTAAAAATTATTTTGCTGTTTTGTTTTGAGGGGGAGATTGTTTTGTTTTGTCTGGCGTGTTTTAAAACTACAACTCTGCCTTAAAAATTGGGCATTTTCATCATGACTAATAGCTTCTAAATACTATTGCTTTGAAAAAAGAAAAAAAAGTGGTTCTTTGTTCTTGAAACCAAAGACAAAGTATCATATGGCTCTGTTTCCTCTAACTTACTTCATTCAGTTTGACTTATTTTGACATCTATTCCATGTCCTGTTTCCGTAATCTGCTTGACATTGATCTCAACATTTCATTAGGAATTCGTGGTAGAAAGAAATTACTCTGAACATTTGTACCTTGTTCTTACAGTAAATGAAGTGTCATTTACATTTTATATCTTTTCTTGCGAACCTGTAACCCTTGGAAGACTTTGGTACTTTTCCATTATTAGCTCAAAGATATTTATTATCATTTTTCCTCTTGATTTATGCTGAGACTTCAATGATGGAGCTGTGATTCTCAGGATCATTATATAAAATTGCATAAGTGATCCCTGAACACCAAAAAAAAAAAAAATCCTTTAAATTTCTTGACAACAGACCGAAGAAGGAGTTGGATTCTTAGCTTTTCCTTTCATGAAATGGCTCTCTTATTAGAATGGCACAGTTTTAGCTACTGTGGTTTGATCTTCTGGGTGTGAAAAGATACAAATTTACATTCCAGAAAGGACATTTTAGAGCAGAAAGAACACCAGCTTTAGAAACGACAGACCTGAGTTTTCATTCAGCACTCAGATAATTACTTGCTCTGCATTCTCAGACAATTTACTTCTCTTCTCTGAGCCTATATTTTCTCATCTTCAAGTGAGATTAAAACAACAACAGCAACAATGAAAGCTGTCTTTCGGGATTATTCCGTGGTTGAGAAATATACTGAATCGCTTAGATGCAGTAAATGCCCAATAAATGTTAGCAACAGTGTGTTCATGTCTTTGCTTTCTGCTCTGTCCATTTCTATGTGGATGACTGGCATCATACTGAATGAATTACCAACTGTGGCTCTGAGCTTTGGAATTGAGGAAGGCACAGTTTGGAACATAGGAGCTCTCATCTGTAGTAGTAGCTTTGAAAATTCAGTGGAGTGTGCTCAGTCCCACATTGGCAGAGATGAGGTCAAACAGCAGCCGTAAGTGACATTGAACTACTTGGAAATACAACCCCAAGTTGGAAGGCTGCCTAATCATGTTAACTGTGAGACTCACTGTTTTTACTTATTTATTTATTTGTTATTTTTTACGTTTAGTAGCTGTTCTTTGAGTACCTACCGACTACCTAGATACAGAGTAAAAAGGACAGGCAAGGCCCCTCATTGCAAGGGAATGGCCTTTGAGTGGGGAGAGTTGGGGGGGGGCAGAGAGTGAATAAATTAAAATAATTGGAGCTTGTCAGAAATGTTGGGGACTCAGTTGGATAGTAACAGAAGACGTATTGAGATGGAGGGGTCCTACTCCTGGAAGGCCTGGGGCTAAGGCTGACATTTAAGCTTCAATGAGAAGTGGCAACTTCTGCAGAGAATGGGGACAAGACTGGTCCAGAAAGCCAGAAAAGCACATGCAAAGCCCTCAGTCTGGGAACATGGGACGCTGATGAATATCCAGGTTGTTGTCAGGGCCGTGGCAAGTCTTTCTTCTCTCATTCCACTTGCTGAATAACAATGGATGAAGTGGGACTTGTGATATTTTGAGACCCTTGTTAGCAGTGTATTAAAATATTCTGGAATAAGAGAGTTCAGAAGATTTTATATAGGCAGGCATAATTTCTAGTAAGATAGGTTTACAGGTCACTAAATAAAAGGCTATCCAGCCCTCTCGTTTGTTATTATAAATAATAATGAGAATAATACCACCATTTCTGTATTGTACATTTGCAGTTCACAGAGAGTCAACTAAATATTAGAACGTTGCTGTTTCTTGCTTTGCAAAAACTATCTTGAGTACTATACTTCCACTATGGTAGTTGAAGACTTACCCCTATCGGCATGGCTCATTTCCCCATTCTCTCCATTAAGTTGTGTGACTGTGTATAGATGATTTAGAGGGGGGCATTCAGTAGCATATGATTCCTTTTCTCAGACAGTATTTCATTGTCCTTGGAGTTAATCTTGTTTTGTCCCTTGCTTAGGTTTCTACGCCCTCATCAGTTCATCCCTACATTTACTCCCGGTTGTGTAAATTTAAAACATATTAGATATTTTATAGTTTATCTGGTGAAGCTGCTATATCTTTTTTCCCCTCTCGTCTTCCCTTTGTAATGTGTTGTTTTGGGTTCTTTCCCACTAGCACTAATTGCATAAGTGTACTCTGCGAGAACTTATACCTGTGAAGTCATTATTTTGGTGCCTTTGACTCTACCTGTTCATGGCCAGGACAGAGATCGCTCTGCTCTCTTCTGCTTCCTGTCCTGCGTAGACGATGCTAAGAGTGAACAAATGGCTATTTATAAGGAGGAGGACTCATATTTGTGCATTATAGTTAAGTTGGTCACCTGTGGATTTCCTTAGGACTCGACCTCAGGAATGTCTCTTTTCAATAAGTGTAGAAAGCTGCAGGGTGCCTGGGTGGCTCAGTGGGTTAAAGCCTCTGCCTTTAGCTCAGGTCATGATCTCAGGGTCCTGGGATCGAGGCCCACATCAGGTTCCATGCTCAGCGGGGAGCCTGCTTCCTCCTCTCTCTCTCTGCCTGCCTCTCAGACTACTTGTGATCTCTCTGTCAAATAAATAAATAAAATGTTTAAAAAAACAAAAGTATAGAGAACTGCAGATTTCTTTAAGTAGAGTTAGGGTTGCCTGGGTGGCTCAGTGGGTTAAAGCCTCTACCTTCGGCCCAGGTCGTGATCTCAGGGTCCTGGGATTGAGTCCCGCATCGGGCTCCCTGCTCAGCGGGGAGCCTGCTTCCTTCTCTCTCTGCCTGCCTTTCTGCCTACTTGTGATCTCTCTCTGTCAAATAAATAAATAAAATCTAAAAAAAAAAAAAAAGAAGACTTAGTATAATAGGTCCTTGAGTATACTACTGAACTTCTTACCCACAATTACTTTTTTGCTAGGAGTGACTGACCTGGTGCAAACAGCACCCCTTTGGCTGAAACTAACGAATAACTAGTCCTGGGACAAGAAAGGGAAAGTGGATCCCAATGAATCAGTTCCTGAATTCTTTACAGCCTTTGGAGTTAGATATGATCCAAATATGTGATAAATTATGTGCTATTATGTGTTAAATAATGTTAATTCATAGACCATAATTCCTATCAGCATTAACTAGTTGGGAAAGTAAGAAATAAAATCAAAGGCTCTCACCTTCTTGTTCTATAAGTTCTAACGATGAGAGCCCTAGCAGGAACAGATATCCCAGCCCCACGTTTTAAAAAAAATTTAGTCACTATGCTTAAATAGCTTTATGACTTTGGGTAACTTACTTTATCTCTCTAAGATTTATGTTCCTTATTTGTAATTTGGAGAAAATATTAATTTCTTCATAGTTTTGTTAGTGAATTAATGTACATAAAGCTGTGAGCACAGACAATATTTGTATATGGTAGATGTTCTGTCAGTGGTAGTTTTCTTCCCTTGGGTCATCTAAATTTGACCAAGGTCATTGTAATTTTTGTGTGCGATAAAATTTGGAGGCCACACTATTACTACTCTTTTGAAGAATCGACAAGATAAGAAGGTTTCATCTGTATTAACTGAACTGTGGATTCAGATGGGTCTTAAGCCCCTCCATACACATTCAATTCTCAAATTAAGGCCAGTCAATTTAAGGTGGCATGAGGGCCTCAGAATCAGGGAAGATTTCATAGCTGGGGTTAACTGTAGCAAAGAAAATTGGGGTCTGTAAATAAGAACTGACAGCTAAAGCAAAGATTAATCTTAATGGCATGCATTAACAATATGCAATTTGAGATTGGCAGTGGAGAATTCTCCCTGAGAACTGGCATTAGGCAGTATGGGTCTTGACATGGGAATTCACATGGGCAAGCACATTTCATTCAATACACCTTTTCTGTCCTGAAGACATTAGCATGCCCAGAGACCCACAAGATCAGGGAAAGTGGCCTATTTATTCACATCAAATCATCGTATGTACAGACTGTTTCCATTTAATATAATTGTCATTCGGCAGTAAAGACTCACTTGGTATAACTTAGAAGTGACAAGGAAATTGGATGGAGCTTCACATGGTTGACTCTAGAAAAACAATGAAGCAGTGACTAGAAACCTTGAAATTAAACCCTGATGTCTATAAAGATTTGGTGGGGGAGTGTCCACATATAAAGTGGTGGCAGAATGGAACCCACTTAGGTTATTGGGGGCTTTCACCAGACTTGTTTCATAGGATCCTTATCTTGGGTCAGATTCTGGGCTGAAGAATGATGCCACTGTGACCACCAGCTCTTCTTCATGATTGTGGATGGTGAAGGGCCAAGGGGCAGAGGAACCGTGAAGTGCCTGCTTCAGAATGTTCCAATTATTGTTGACTCTCTGGGCCAGTCAGGCAAACATAACTTTTTTTTTTATGCCTCATTTGAGAAGATCCAGTTACAACTGTATTTGTCTTTCCTGATGAGAAAGTTATAAAAATTAGTGGAAGTCATCTGAAAGCCTTAGAAAAGGGAATATATAAAAACAGTACTATTTTTACATTTCAAAGATACGTTTAAGTTATAAACTGATAAAAAGCTTATTAACTATACTTTCTTAACAGCTGAAAGATAAAGATCTTTTCTAAGTTTATATTTTCTAAGAAAATGCATTTCCCCATTTATTAAAAGTGCTCTTCTATTCTTCTATTAAACAATAGATTTTTGTTGCATAGAAAATTATATTTTCTGATACTACATATCCTGTATTTGGCATGTCTTTACAGAAAGTGCACATAGCTGATATGGTTATTGACTAATTAGCTATTTGTCAGACTTGCCTTATTCTGAGAGTCAAAGGGTAGGTGGGATGATTATTGTGGAAGGCAGGGAAGGTTTACCTGTGCAGTTAGAACAAGATTTGACAAACTGACGCATGTGCCTAGAAGTATCTTTGGATTGAATCATTATTACATATTTCAAGTGCACACAGGATATTGAAATAGCACAGGGACAGTTTTCACTTTAAAATGTCCTCACATTTGAGAGCTTTTGTAGCCACTCTTGTGTTCTGAATTTTCAAATACGATCTGTCCGCTATCTTGCTTGGCACAGACTGTCATGGACGGGAAATAGGGCTAAGGAGTTTACGTGGACCATCTCCACGGTCCAGATCCCTCAAGCCCAGAAAGGCTCTGTCATGTGGTCAAGTCCATGCAGCTGGTTAGAGATCGAGCCTGGTTAAAAACCCAGACTGGTCTGATTTCAAAGCCCAAACTCTTTTTTCCTCTGCCACATTGCCTTTCAATGGAGTGGATTTGCTTTCTCCTACCAGACTTTAAAAGATCCAGCTCCCATGCGGACATGGCAAGAATATGTGTGCACAGGGATGTGGGACTATGTTTACATATGTCGCTCTGAGCCTCAGGAATCAGCCACTTAATACAATGCAAGAGACAGGGTTATGCAGCGCCCCGCAGGGAATAGGAAAAGTGAATGGTCCGAACCTAGTAAGAAGCCTTTGGAAGAGCACAGGCATTCTGCCTGGGGAATCAGGAACTCTCACTTCTCACTGCAGGCTAGCCCTCAACCTTCCCTGTGTCCTGGAGGGAAGTCCCTACCCTACCGTGCCCTCCGTTCTTTCATTTGTAGAATGAAAAGGGGAAAGGTAGCCCTGCAAACACACCGGGTGTCTGCTCTGGCTTCCTAATCCAAATGTGCAAAACAGCCAGACGATGGAACAAAATCAGACTCGAGGCTTCAGTGTTATCACTAGCTGCATTTCTTGAGCAAATAATTTAACTTAATCTATTTTAAACCAATCCATTTTCCACTGAAATTATATTGATGAAGAAATCACAACAAATAGTCTTCATTTACTTTGCCAAGAGGCAAGTGGTGCTGGAAGCCTTATTTTCTGACTCCTTCACATCATATTGATTTTATTGTCAAAAAAGAACAATAGGAATATGCACACAGCAAAATTACCGAAACTTTCTTCACCAATTTTAAAAAAATTATGAAATAACCCCAGGAGAAACCGTGTTAAGTCAAATGGGCCCCAAGGACGGACCATTAATTTTATATACATCATTCACCATAGAATTCTTAATGAGACTTTTAAGTCGACTTACTGACGAACGTACTGTATTTTACAGGCAAACCCAGTTCAGAAGTAGCATATTAAACAAATTGAGACACAACAGCACAGACATCACTAGAACTCATTGGTACTACCCTGGAGGGTGGTGCTAAGGAAGTTTCCTTAGGTTTCTGACTCTCAGGGGATGTGTAAAGATTGAGGAGCCTGCCCTGGGCAACCCTCACCTCCCCAGGCCATGGTGACGAAGGGACAGAGGAGCTTGCAGGAACCCACTCGATGGCCCCTCCAGCAGTGGGCGCCTCTTAGGGACCCAGTACAGCTGTCTTCATTTTGAATTGTAGAGAAAAAGGATTAATATAGAGATAAGATTTTTTTAAAGATTTTATTTATTTGACGCAGAGACAGCGAGGGAGAGAGACAGACAGACAGAGAGCAAGTACAAGCAGGGGGAATGGCAGGCAGGGGAGAAGCAGGCTCCCCACTGAGCAGGGAGCCCGTTGTGGGGCTCAATCCCAGGACCCTGGGATCATGACCTGAGCCAAAGGCAGATGCTTAAGGGACTGAGCCACCCAGGCGCCCCTGTAGATTTGAATTTTGTCCTAAATTATCTGAGTATAAAAAGGTTGCTCAGCACTGACAGAAAAGAACAGTAATTTTGAATCTGAGCATTTGATATAGTTGGAAAGAAGTGCTAGAGCCATGAAGTTTTATAACCATGGGAAATGGATAAAGGCTGCATGTGTGTGACTTTCTGACTTCCATAGTGAGGGAAAATCGGGGAGGGGATGCAGAGCGGGGCCCAGTAGATACTCAATTTCTTGTCATTATAAGGTCTGGGTAAAGAAGCCAGAAAAATGAAAGCTTCGGTTAGGAATGGAGAGACTGAAAGTGAGCCCGAGACAACCACCACCACCATCAATCAATAAATCAATCATAAGAATAACAAAAATAGCAATAATGGCACTGCCTCTTTATCTTTTTAGACACACAGCATTGCCTTGAGATGGGCAAAAAAAAATAAGAGTTCAGGAAGATGGTCTTGACTTGCATCCTATTCCCATTATGCCTGCAAACAGAGGGGACTTTTCATCTTATAAATAAAATCTAAATTTGATGGAGTTCCTCTGCATTATGAAACTGTTGCCCTACAGCACTTTGCAAAGGGAGAGTCACTTGGCTTACGACTGCCGCATGTAAGTGTGTGGTGGCAAGAACCAGGGTCCCCGCTCTTCAATCCCCCAGGACCTTCAGGGAGAAAACCCGTCGGATTTGTCAGGCAATCTCCCTCCTTGTTCGGGAAAAGCCGCCCTCTGTCAGAGTCCTCATGTGTCAGAGGAGGGGTCCCTGGTATAATCTGCCTCATCTGTCCTAAAGGGAGTTTAGGGGGGTAAAGGGGACCAAGGGTGCCAGGCAACCCACAGAACGCCTGCTTTTCAATACTTGAGCCAAAGAATCAGCTCTGTCGAAACACGACGGAGGCAAGAATTGCTAAACTTGGGCAGCACATTTCAGGGAAACAGAAAAAGAGGTGGGATTGCCTCCCATCTGATAAAACAGGGACCGATTGAGGCTGACCTGCAGGGAAGAGCGACAGGTCATCCCCCATGACCCCTCACATCTTTCTCTTTTCCTTCCTTCTTGGAAGTCTAACGCTCCAAACACTTTGAGTTTTTGTCCACACAACGGAGTTTCTTCATATTGTCAGCCAGCCTGGCAGCTCCTTCTCCCACATGTGATCTGCAGAGATGGCTTAGACTGGTTTCTGGAGAACCAGGCTCTTGCTCCAGTGGCCACGGTCCTGCCCAACAGCCACGTTGTGGTTGGCCTTTATTGGCCAATCTCACCTGGTGATGGGTCTTGGTGAGCGTGCAAACCTCCAAGCCACTGCACAATAGAAGTCACCATCCTTTTTGAGAATGTGGGCTTGAGACAGAGACACCTCAGGTTTATCGGTTAACTCCTCTGGATTGACCCAGGGAAGCAAGGGTGGGGGTCTCCTTTTTCAGGGAGTCCCAGGGCAGAAGTGTGCTGAAGAACTTGCCTGCTGGTGGGAGTTGTTTGGGGCTCCCTTGGAAACACGGTCAGGCTGGTTGGTGATGGTAAGATGGCTCACTTTGGACCCCCAAGAAGTGCTCCTCTGTGTCCTAAGTCAAAGCTCTGTGAAGGCCACATGGTTTTTATGCAAACACTGTTGATCCAGTTGTGATGTTTTGGGTCTAAGCTCCTTGTGTGTATCAGTGTTGAAGTTCCAAACAAGGGGACAGAGGCAAGCTGTTTCAGAGATCTTAACATCGTTACTGGGAAATGTGCCATCCTTGGTAATTGTGCAGTTGACTGGGTATTTACCTTTCCTCCAGCTACTGTTGGTTCCTCTAGCTTCTGTCAGCTTTAAGAAACCATAATCATAAAAGCCCCTGGCGTGGGCAGATGAGTGGAAGAAAACCCATGTGGTAAGGACAGCTCATTTGGGTTTCTAGCCATCACTCAGAAGAGTTCTTCCGTGTCTCCCGGTCCATCGGGCAGGCACAGGGCAAATGTTTCTGCACCTCAGCCTCCTCATATACAAAACGGGGGCAATAGGAATAACTTGTGGCAAACAGGTGCATGCTGGGCTGTTCTGAGAGTCAAGCAGGGGGTGATGTGTTCCCAGTGCAGTATCTGATTAATTCCATCTTCTCCTCTTTCCAGTTTTGAGTTAGAACCAATCCAGATACACTGTAGAATCGACCTCTGTATCTAGAATCTTCTAATCCTCTCTTCTCTTGGGGAAAACAGGAAAAGTGTAGGCTTTTTTTCTCCCATAAAGTGGGAGCTCTTTATGATCTGGTCTGGCCGATCTCTCCAGCCTTATTCCCATCTCACTGTGCCCTCTGACCCACTGCTCCAGCCCCGAACACCACTGTATTAATCACACCTTCCCCTGGGCCACCTCTGACCGCCGCACGCTGTACCATGTGAATCACCCTGAACTCTACTGAGTCATGTCTCCTTCCCTCCCAGACTGTGAACTTTTAAGGGGAGAGACCACATCTTGTTTGTATTTGATAGCAAGTACCTAGTAGGTAACCTATAAACTTTTAGTTAATAAAGCATTAAGCCAGACTCCGGGGGATTGTAAAGATGGCCTGAATATTTTGGAGGGATCCTTTTGGTTTCTTTGAAGACTTCCCACCAAACAAATACATATGATTTCATTTTAGAAGAAGGATAATTGATTTTTCTCTGTGAACAAGGAAGACACTTCCTTTTTTTGTTTCTCCCCTTACTGATGTGTGGTGAAGGACATAAATTACACAGGAAACAGGACACAAAGGCATAAACCTGCTTAATCCAATTATATGTTTCAATACCAGACAGAGCCCCTAGAGAGGAGAGGATGAAGCGCAGGATGGAGACCATTGCAGGGCAGCTAGAAAACTGTGCTCTTCACTTTTTTTTTCTTTTTTTTGGAAAGAGAGAGAAGCCAAGAGAGGAGAAGGAGATACAGCAGCTGCCGTAGGAAGTAAGAATCAATGTTTAGTCTTAGGATGTTAAGCAGTGGATATGTAAATGATTTTTTGAAGACAAATGAAAAGAAGCAAAAAAAAAAAAAAAAAAAAAAAAAAACCACCCCAAAACACGCACACAAACAAAAGAAAACAAAGAAACCAAAGTGAGGAATACAAGAACCAGGCCCTTAAAAGGAAAGGCAGTCTAGTTACAGCCGTTGGAGGAAAACTCATGCTTGTTGCCTGTTGCAGATGACACACAACTTCTAATTCTTGGGGGTGGAGGCGTAGAGAAGGCCACTGGGGCAGAGGAGACGGAGGGACCCTGGAGACACCGATAGTTAATGAACCAAGCACTTGAACTTCACGTAGTCCACCTTATTTATCTCTTACTACAACTCTATAAAGCAAGTTTGTTATTTGCATTTGCAAATAAACTGACGTTCAAATATGAACTATTTCCAAGCAAGGTTTTTTGGTTAGCTGGTTAATGGTACAGCTGAGATTTGAACCCATGTCTGCCTGAGTCACCTTCAGCATCTCCTGTGCTCCATGCTTCTTCCACAATGGGAAGCAACTCATAAGACCCCCCTTCCCTTGGTTCCAGGCTCTAGGCTACTTATACTGTTGGATTTAACTCCAGGGCAGGGCTTCACAGCTCCCCTAGATGTGTTATTCCTAATGAAATGTCCACTGCTTATACTCGTAGTGAAACCTCTCTCTTGCAAACAGCCTGTCCCCTCTTTCCTGCACTAAACTCTTTGAGTGCTTACCTGGGACTCAGAGTGATGGGATGATCATCACCTGAGACCTTGCCTCTCACCATGGGAGGGAACAGAGAGTGGCCTGGAGAGTCTCAGTCTAGCAATTACATACTCCAGCTAAGTGACACCCCTTACCGCTCATTTGCGAGAGCCAGACACATGGAAAGCCGAGCACAGGAGATATCCAGTGAGCAGCATCACTGACTCCTGCCATCTTTGTTGTCTTCAACATAGGAGATATTCTATATCCTTACCACGTTTATGATCTGTCCCCTGTCTAGAATGTTTGCTCCATGAGCACAGAGGTCTTTGTCTGTTTTGTTCACAGAGATATCTTCAGTGCCCAGAAGAGTGCTTGGCAAAAGCACTCAACAAAACCCTGAAAGAGTGAAAATTATTAATTCTACCTTCATTGGCTCAGGGGTCTTGGACAAACATTTTATATTCTCTGAGCCTCTGCGTTTCCTTTTAGAAAATGAGGAAAAAGGGATAATCTCTTACAGGATCATGGTGAGAATGAATGAGATGAGCAGGCGAAGTGACTCGTGTAAGTCCTCGCTCCTGAAAAGCTCTGGATAAATATTGGTTTCTTTTCACCTCCAGGGGCCAAATTAACCCTCTGACATTTAATGCAATTCTCAAGCAAGTGTAAATGGAAAGACTAGAGCAACTGCACAGTTTCGAACTGTGCTCTTTGAACTCTTTGAACTCTAACTCATCTGTTTCTTTCCCAGCGTCCAGAACCAGACCGATGTTCCTCCTGAAAATGTTTTCCTTGCAATAGTTGGAAAACTCTTAAGTGGAGCCCGCTCTGTAACTTAGGG
This sequence comes from Ailurus styani, assembly GCA_002007465.1. Lineage (NCBI taxonomy): Eukaryota > Metazoa > Chordata > Mammalia > Carnivora > Ailuridae > Ailurus > Ailurus styani. Next base: position 1,432,827 of record LNAC01000070.1, on the reverse strand, counting down.
TGGGAGTAAAGCGGAGTACCGCCACTGGCCAAGCCTTTCAAACAGCGTAACAAATGATGTGTGGGCACAACTGGGGAAAATGCACACACTCTCCCTGGGTCTGGCAAACTCGTGTTTGGCCCCCAGGTGCACTTGACCTGTTAACAACATTTAGACGGATTTATCAGCTGTAAACTTTGCACCATGCAAAGAAAAAAAAAATACTTTCTTTTCCTCTTTCTAAACGTACAGCAGAAAGATTTGTCGGCAGCAGAGCAAATCAAACAAATTAAGTAAAGGGCTTGATTCTCTCTGCCTTCAGTGGCCTGGTTGTGGCACATGGACTCCAGGCGTCAAATTCACAGAAAACTGGGGAGTTACTGGGGGACAGAGTGGTATGGGGTGAGTACTTCTGTTAAGGCTGATGAACTCTAGTTATAAAGCCTGAGCTGAGTACAAAAGGGATGGCAGGTCCTTAATTAACACCATAAGAAAGAGGGGAAAAAAGAAAGAAGGCACATACCAAAAATTAAAAAGAAAAGAAAAGGCATACAAAACTTTCCAGAACTTTTTGTGGTTCCCTTCTCTATGTATTTTTATGAGATCATCTGCTTGGAAGTGTATTGTTTGAAAAACTAGATGGAATTAGTTTTAAAATGCCCCAGATCAAACTGATTGCAACAAGTCAGAATACCAGAAGCCTGGTGTTGCGAAACATCTTTTGTGATATGGGGGAAAGAGAATGGGATTTGGATTCAAGAAGTGAGTCTATGCTCTGCAGTTTCCTGGCTGGGTGACTGGGGGTGAGCCGCTAACTCTGTAAACCTGGTTCTTCATTAGTAACGTAGGGATTATAAAGCCCAAATCTGAGGACTGTTGTGTGAATTTCGTGAGCTATTGTGTTTGTGAAATTGTGTTATTAATTTTAAAGTATAATGGTGGCATTCATAATTTTTCTGGAGGATTATAAACAATTCAAAAAAAGTTTTCATATTTGTCCTTGGAAGGGAGGTAAAGACTCATCACCCCTTCTCTCTTAGCCTCCCTCTATTTTCCTATGGAGTTAGTGTGTATGTGTGTGTATTATATATATCTTAATGTATAATTAGTATTGCATATACTGTATACCCTATATACACTATATTAGTATATATTACTATATAATTAGTATATATGTATATATCTATATAGAGAGTATATATATATATAGAGAGAGAGATATATAAATTCTCTATATATGTTTATATCTATCTCTAGAGGACATCCCTTCTTTAGCATTTCTGCTGTCACATATAATCCCTTTCTTAGATGGTTGCAATAGCCAGGTTGGTTGTCTTTGTACTCTTTCTAATATGAAACAATCAAAATTAAAGGTGTATTTGGCCATGTCACCTTACTTTAGGAACTCTAACCCAGCATAAAGTCCAAAGTCCTTGGTTTAGTCCACTGGCTCTCAACCAAGAGATCTTGCCTCTCAGGGGACAGTTGACAATGTCTAGAGACGGTGCCGATCCTCACGGTGGGGAAGGGGATGTGCATAGGCTACTGGCCCCTGGAGGGCAGAGGCCAGGGATGCTGTTAAATATCCTACAATGCTCAGAACAGCCCCCACAACAAACAACCATCCCGCTCAATATGGTGGGAATTGCGAGGTTGAGAAACCCGAGTTCAGCCCATGGGATCTCCCTGAGAGCTTTTCTACTTATATCAACCTGCAGCTTCATTGCTGCCCTCATGCCCTGGCCTCTAGCTGAGGTGAACTCCTCTCATATCTCTGGGTCATTCCAGCAGTTCCCAAAGGACATGACATCTCTGGGCCCCCATCCAGGCTGGCCTTCCTGCTTTGAACGTGCATCCCTTCCCTTCTTCGGCTGGTGAACTCAGCCTTCTCATTCTTTTGTGTCTCCCCCTGCATCTCTGCCCTTTAAGAAAGCTTCCACACAGCCTCAGCACCCCATTCTGTGTATCCACATCAACCCTGCCTCCCTCTTCCACTTAACTTATCCCGCTCTGATGAGATGGATCTTACTGTTCCATGACATCTGTCTGGATCCAACTCTCCCACCAGTCAGTGAGTTTAAGAACACTGAATGAAGGAGGGACCATTCCTCCCCCATCTTCATGGTCTCAGAGCGGAGCACTAGGTAGGCACATAATCTGGGTAGATATATGTTGATTGACACAGAGAACAAATCCAAATCAGTGACCGTCTTACAGTTGAAGCTGCAGAGTTCTTTTGCACTGTTGTGAGGTGAGCCGCTGGAGCAAAGACTGTGTTCCGGCCAGTCCCACGGCTACTCTGTCCCCTAGATTGTCAAGGAGCCTCCCATTTCACTGATGGTCGTTGAAACTCACTGATTCTACTGTGTACCACGAGCTTGCAAGGATTCCGTATTAAATTCTAATTCTGCTCTATCTTTACTCTTACACGCCCTCTCATTATTTCCATTTTACAGATGTGGAAAGTGAGGCATGCAGTCACACAAGTGATAGAGCCCAGGTCGAATCCAGGCATTCAGATCCCAGAGACCACCCTGTCCAGTGCTGTGCCATATCCGTCCACTGTCAGCTCCACTGCCCTGATCTGTGGTCCCCTGGGAACTGTTTGAGTGGGCCTACGTTTTTAGATGAAGAAATAGACCTTATAGGAGACAGTTAGCAGTGACACATCCATATAATGAGTAGGCCAGAAATGGGTTAGCAGTCTTTCTGTACAACTGTATCTCAAGAATCCAGTAATACTGTCTCAACTCAACGTATATTTGTCAACATTTGCCAATCTGCTGGGACAAGGAAGCCGGCATCTGCAGGTCTCATATGAGAGCAGACCTCAGGAGTCTTAGTATCCACTTTGAGGACCTGCTCAAATAGATCTCTGGTAATTACTTAAGCCCCTAGAAATCTTTACCAGATCGGGGACAGCTTTGATTCCTGTCTGGGATGAGTTGTACATCCTGGGAGGTCTTTGTGCTGAATCCCATTTGCTAAAGATCTCTAAAAGCTTCCAGGCTGCTTAACTCTTCCCAAACTTTTTGGTTTCAAAATGCGTTCCTAATCAGTGGGTCTGGGTGCATTCTTTGTGCCTAGAGAATGCCTTTCTCTTCAACTTTGGAGGTGGCCAGTGCAGAGCACAGACCAAAATATGTGGCACTCCATTTCCAGACTGAGTGGGCTGAGAGCACGATGTGGGGGGAAGGGGTTCCCACACAATTCTGAGTAGAAGGCTTTGCTTTTCCAGGGTGGTCCAGTGGTCCTGGATTGCAGTCGGCCCCATTTGCTGGGATCCTTGGGGCAATTTCCCAGGAAATGTATTGTCGAAATTCTCATTTTTACTTCCTTTCCTTTAAGAGAGATCTTTTCCAGGGCCTACAACCTTTAAACGTATGTAGTTATCACTCGTCATTCCTGACTGGCTGTCATTCTTTTCATGTGTTCATTCTATAAGCGCTCACTGAGTGCCCCTTCCGTGCCAGGCACGCTGGCAGGTCCTGGAAATACAGGAATGCAAATGCCGGCTCACAAAGTGCTCACAGTCTAACGGGAAAGACAAAATATGGCCAACTAATGGTAAGCAAGTCTAGAAAAGACGCTTACAGATCTGGGAATGCGGGCAAGATGGATCCTGAATAGCCCCAGGAATCAGAGATAATTTTCCAAGTAATGGCTAAGCTGACTCATGAAAAAGAGAAAAGATGAGCACTGAAGGCCCTGGAGGAAAGGGGAGACAAGGATTCCAGGAAAGAGAAAGAGGATATGCAAAGTCCCCGGGGCAAGAGGGAGTGCAGGACATTGGGACATGCAAGTGGTTCCATCTGGCTGGAAGGTAGAGTACACAGGCAGGGACTAGTTGTGGCAGGTGGAGAGCAGATCGGAGAGAGAGGAGATGGGAGAGGTTGCTATCACCTGTGTCCTGTGGGATTTTGCAGGTCGTGCTAGGGATTTGGGAGCTGACCTTGAGGTAAAATGAAGATTTTAATCAAGAGCATGACACGATCAAGTTTGCCTTTTTAAAAGTCCAGTTAGGAGGAGATTCAGCAGACAGGCCCAGGGCCTTCGCGGCTGAGTTTTTATCAGAACAGAAACTTGTTCCTGCCCTTCTCATCTGAGCCAGCTGCAGGGAACACGGGCGGGCTGATGACAGAAAGTTGAGGCAAAGCCTGGGCAGACCGAGCAGATCCAAGCAGAAGCAATGAGTGGATAGCATCAAGCCTGGGGTGCAGGAGGAATGCAAGACTCAGGGAGAGAGAGAGGGAGGGAGCTGGGAAGAAGTCCTCATCTCTGAATGGAGATCATAACGCCTGCTTCCCGAGACTGTTCTGAGGATTGCTTGACCAGAGCTTGCCACGGTGTCTGGCACACAAGGGGACCTTATAAATAAATGCTGAATCAGTAGAGCTGTGATTATTATGAGCACCCCCTCCCTGAAGATCTGGGTGATGATCCACCTTAAGCAGCTTTTATAATTTGTGTGAGTGGGGGTGTGGGGTGTTCCTCTCATTCCCGGGAGGTGTGTTGGGATAAATCCTATGCTCAAGTGAGACGCTGTAGCTCATGGACAGACTATATAATTTTGTAACTTTTTTACAAGCGAAGCTTGTAGCATCCTTATTTCACAAGGTGGTGGTGAGGATTAAGATCAGCCAAATAGTGAAATGCCTTTGTAAACTGTGCTGTGCGTGTTTCTGTTTATTTTATGATTTTTATTTTTTTACATCAGATTTCTTCTACAGTAATTGACATACAGTTCTTACATTTCAAGTGGATACTCTGATGAGTTTTGACAAATGTATACACAAGAGTATATCACACACTTCAGTATGATATAGAACATTTCTATCACTCCAGGAACTTCTCTCGTGGCCCTTGGCATTTGATCCCCACACACCCCGCCATAATCTTTGCCTCAGGCAAACACTTATCCCATTTCTATCACTATTAGCTGGTTTTGCATGATCAAGGACTTCATATAATTGGAATTATATTGGATCTACTCTTTCATGTTTGGCTTCTTTCACTCAGCATAATGTTTTAGATTCATTCATATTGTTGCATGTATCTGCAGCTAATTCCTTATTATCGCTGAGTAGTATTCCATTGTTTGACTATGTGACAGTTCAGTTATCTACTCATCAGTTGGTGAACATTTGTATTCTTTCCAGTATGGAGCTATAATGAATAAAGCTGCTTTGAATATTCACACAAAATCTTTTTGAAAATACACATTTTCATTTCTTTCAGGCAAACGCCTATGATTGAAATCACTGAGTAGTGTACTTAGTGTATGATTAACTTTAGGGGAAAGCACAAAGTGGTTTTCCAATGTGGTTGCACCATTTTATCATCCATAACAATGTATGAGTCACCCACCACTCATCCTTCCTTGTCAACACTTGGTCTTATCGGTCTTTTAATCCTAGCCATTCTTGTATTTGCATGATGATGAAAGATGTTTACTATCTTTTCATGTACTTTTGGGCCAGTGGAATATTTTCTTTTATCAAGTATCTATTTAAATTTTGGGTGAATTTTTGGTGTATTTTTATCTTTTCTCTTCTCACTGAATTGAATCTTTATATTCTAGTCCCTTGTCATATATCTGTATTGTGAGTATTTTCTTCTGGTCAGTGACTTACATTTTCAGTTTCTTAACTATCTTTTGAAGAACAGAGTATTTTAGGTTTGATGAAGATAGATTTATCACTTTTTTTTTCCTGTACAGTGCAAGCTTATTATGTCTTGTTTAAGAAATCTTTGCCTACACAAAGATTATAAAGATTCTGTCCTATGTGCTTTTCTAGAATTTTCATAATTTTACTTTTTATGTTTATAATTCATTTTAAATTAGATTTATGTGTGGCCTGAAACAGGAGCTGAGATTCTGGTGTTATAGTTTTGGGTATGTGTGTGTGTTTTGGACGTGAAGGTCCAGTTGTTTCAGAAGCCTATGTTGAAAAGATTCTCTTTTTAAATTATGTCAGTGCATTTTTCAAAAATCAGTTGGCCATATATGTATAGGTTTATATCTGGACTCTGTAGTCCTTCTTACTGATTTATAACTATATATTTTTTTATTTTATTTTTTTAGTGTTCCAAGAGTCATTGTTTATGTACCACACCTAGGGCTCCATGCAATATGTGCCCTCCTTAATACCCACCACCAGGCTCACCCATCCCCCCACCTCCCTCCCCTCCATAACCCTCAGTTTGTTTCTCAGAGTCCACAGTCTCTCATGGTACGTCTCCCTTTCCAATTTATCCCAATTCACTTTTCCTTTCCATCTCCTAATGTCCTCCATTTTATTCCTTATGTTCCACAAGTAAGTGAAACCATATGATAATTGACTTTTTCTGCTTGACTTATTTCACTCAGCATAATCTCCTCCAGACCCGTCCATGTTGATACAAATTGGGTATTCATCCTTTCTGATGGCTACATAATATTCCATTGTATATATGGACCACATCTTCTTTATCCATTCGTCTGTTGAAGGGCATCTGGGCTCTTTCCACAGTTTGGCGATTGTGGACATTGCTACTGTGAACATTGGGGTACATATGGCCCTTCTTTTCACTATATCTCTATCTTTGGGGTAAATACCCAGTAGTGCAATTGCAGGGTCATAGGGTAGCTCTCTTTGTAATTTTTTGAGGAATCTCCACACTGTTTTCCAAAGTGGCTGCACCAACTTGCATTCCCACCAATAGTATAGGAGGGTTCCCCTTTCCACATCCTCTCCAGCACTTGTTTCCTGTCCTGTTGATTTTGGCCATTCTAACTGGTTGAAGATGGTATCTCAATGTGGTTTTGATTTGAATTTCCCTGATGGCTAGTGATGAGCATTTTTTCATGTGTCTGTTAGCCATTTGTATGTCTTCTTTGGAGAAGTGTCTGTTCATGTCTTCTGCCCATTTTTTGACACAATTATCTGGTTTGGGTGTTGAGTTTGAGAAGGTCTTTATAGATCTCGGGTATCAGCCCTTTGTCTGTAGTGTCTGTCATTTGCAAATATCTTCTCCCATTCCGTGGGTTGCCTCTTTGTTTTATTAACTGTTTCCTTTGCTATGCAGAAGCTTTTTATCTTGATGAAGTCCCAGAAGTTCATTTTTGCTTTTGTTTCCTTTGCATTTGAAGACGTGTCTTGAAAGAAGTTGCTGTGGCCGATGTCGAAGAGGTTACTGCCTATGTTCTCCTCTAGGATTTTGATAGATTCCTGGCTCATGTTGAAGTCTTTCATCCATTTTGATTTTATCTTTGTGTATGGTGTGAGAGAGAATGGTCGAGTTTCATTCTTCTATACATAGCTGTCCAATTTTCCCAGCACCATTTATTGAAGAGACTCTCTTTATTCCACTGGATAGTTTTTCCTGCTTTGTCGAAGATTATTTGACCATAGAGTTGAGGGTCTGTATCTGGACTCTCTACTCTGTTCCATTGGTCTATGTGTCTGTTTTTGTGCCAGTATGATGCTGTCTTGGTGATCACAGCTTTGTAATAAAGCTTGAAATCAGGCAACGTGATGCCCCTATCACTATATTTTTAGCCAAGAGAATGATGTCTTGCTTAATGAAGTTTGTGGTAAATGTTTGCATTAAATGGTGTAACTCACCCAGTCTTTGTCCTGTTTTAATACTGTTTTTTTTTTTTGCTATTCCCAGTCCTTTGCATTTACATATAAGCTTTAAAATCATCTTGTCTTCTAGAAATTTGGTTGAGATTGCACTATGAATTAATTTGTGTAGGATGGACACATTAACAATATTGAGTTTTCTGATCCGTAACTTACATCTGCTTAGTTTTTAATGTAGAGGCCTTATACATCGTTCATTAATTTATTTCTAGGAATTTTGTGTTTGTGATGTTATTGCAAATACTACTTTTAAATGTAATTTTCTAATGATTTGGTCCTAGTTTTAAGGTGTAGACTAGGAGAACTAGTCTGGTACCAGATAGTCTGTCATAGGCCAGAAGCAAGACTTAATTTTTTAAAAATACCATGAAAAAGTTGAAGTATCTCCTTATGAGCTCATATATTTCTTCTTTTTAAAATGTTTCTGGGACTCTATACAAAATAGATGTTTTTTGGGGTCTCACATTCCAAAGTATTAAACAGATGGGAAGACTGTGTGTGTGTGTGTGTGCGCGCACGCATGTGCTGCTGCTACTTGGATTTCACAAATGTTCTAGAGAAATTTACCACTCTCACTTTAAAAAAAAATTGACACTAGTAAACTAAGCTCAGTATTTGTGAGCATAGCAGGTATAATGCTATGTTTGGTCCCTTCACAGGCCTGGGAAGCATCTCAGGCTTCCCTATGGCCAGTTTCAAGGCCCTGCTAAAATATTAGCTGAATGACAAAGCTGAAGTTAGAAAGCACATCAAAGGGTAAATATTGACTTGTTCAGCAAAGTTGTCATGTTTGCATTCAAGGCACTCTTAGAGGCTGGAGGAAGACAGTTTACCAGAAAAATGAATCAGTCTGAAAATAGCCTATGTGCATAAATTCTTAGACAGGAGGATTATAAGTTATTAATAACGACATATTTTTGTATCCTACTTTTGAAAGCGTTTTCAGATTCCACATTGAACGGATGTTCCTCTGCACGTGTGCTGGTTCTGCTCCTTCTGCCTAGAACACTGACTCCTTTCTGTCTCTGAACTTGGAGTCATTCCTCAGCCATAATCTCAGTTTGTTCTCAGCCTCCCCACCTCCACCTCACAAAGCCCCTCCCGCTGACCTAGTCCACGCCCTCCTGATGGCCCTTTTACCTTCACCTCCATTGTGTCCCTGCTGCTCAAAGAGAGTGTCATTGAAACTCATCAGGCATATGAGTGAAAGCACAGGATAATTGTCTTTGTATGATTGACTCATTTTGCTCAGCGTAATACCCTCCAGTTCCACCCATGTCTACATAAATGGTAGGTATTCATCCTTTCCGATGGCTAAGTAATGTAAGAAGCAGTGCAGAGGATCATAGGGGAAGGGGATGGGAAGTCATCAGAGAGGGAGACAAAGACATGATTCTTAACTTTAGGGAGCAAATTGAGGATTGCTGGGGAGTGGTGGGTGAGGGGACGGGGTGACTGGGTGACGGGCATTAAGGAGGGCATGTGATGTGGTGAGCACTGGGTGTTATATGCAACTGATGAATTACTGAACTCTGCATCTAAAACTAACGATGTACTAGATGTTGGCTAATTGAATTTAACTAAAAACAAAAGTTAAAATTAAAAAAGAAAGAAAGAAAGAAAAGAAACTAGTCAGGCATTCTCAAACACCCTAAGGAGCATTTGTAGATGTTTTTCTTGCTTTCTCTAAGTGTAATCCTGTCAGCATTTAGGGATTTGTTTTCTGTATCTCCTTTTACCACATTTAAGGAAGAAGAGTCAACCCTAAATACACGTGGGCAGAGGTGGCAAGATGTGCCTGAGATCACACGGTGATTTCTGAAACACTAGTTCAGGGTCAGCCCTGGGGTTAGGAGTGGAAGGAGCTCAAGGTCAAAGGTCCCGGGTCCCACTCCTGACTTTGCGAACAACCAACTCTGTGAGCAGCCCAAAGCTCGCCACACAGCAGATATTTATTGATGAGTGAATGAACTTGAAGATGTCACTTAACCTCTGTTGGCCTCAGTTTCTACATCTTAGCCTAAAAGAGCTGGAGTGGGTCGTCTCTAATTTCATTTCAGCTTTATAATTCAGGAACTTTTATGATCCTTTAGCACCAATATCAATCACTGTAGTGAAATTTACTGTTTAGATTAATTTAGAAAGGAGACTAGAAATGACACTTAGGGAGTACCTACTGTGTATTAGGTACTTCTACAGCATTTGGAGGTGCTTAAGTGTAAGAAATCATAGGGATCCTGTCCTCTCGTGCCCATAGGTTCTGTTATATTTTCATTCATCTTTCCAATTTTTCTAGATCAACTTTCAAAGTGAGTACAAGGGTTAAGAACCACTCTGCAGGATAAGACAGAGAGGGAGGGAGCTGCTCTGTGACGAGAGATGAACCCCTCAGACTTTGGTCCAATCATTATTTACACACAGACACATATTTCTAAGGTTCTTGAAGCCAATCTAAGTAAATATGCCATTTCCTTGAAGTTGATTGATTGTCTTCTTCATTATCTCATTTATACCTCGTATAAAGAAAAACTTTAGCATAAATCTCTCACAAAATTCAAATAAGTGGGAGGTTTGGATTAATGAACTCTCACTACATATGCCAGGACTATAAGGTATAGACTAAGGATATTTGATAGGACAGACATTTTCTTGGGCAAGATAATCTTTGGATAGGGGGTTGCGCCATGAAATACGACTCTGGTCCATGGCTGCCAGAACGAAATCCAGCTTGCTGCAAGGCCACCGTTCTTCCCTTCCATTGCTTGTGAGATTGATTACCTTGGCTTGGGCTTCTTCCGCAGGGATATAGGTCAGATTTGATCATGTCAAGACAGTGACATAAAGCACAAAGCTGCTTGCACCCTTTGGGTGCTGGGTTTTATAATCAAGGTCACGGTCCATATTGCTTTCTAGCTCACCCTGTGTATGAGTTTTCTAGGGTTACCATAACCGAATGCCACAGATAGGATGGCTTAAACAACAGAAATTAATTTTTTCACAGTTCTGAAGGCTAGACATCTAAGATCAAAGTTTGGCATGTTTGGATTCCCCCGAGGCCTCTCTCTTTGGCTTGCAGGTGGCTGCACTCTCTCTATTCCTTGTATGGCTCATTCTCTGTACGCATGCTTGGTGTCCCTCCCTCTTCCTATAGGGATACCAGTCATATTGGACTAAGACCCCACCCTTACGACCGCATTTAACTTTAATTATCTCTTTAAAGGCCCTATCTCCAAATATAGTCACATTCTTAGGTACTGGGGGTTAGGACTTCAGCATATGAATTTGGGGTTAGGGGCACTGCTTAGTCCTTAACACCCTATGAGGCCCTGAATATCTGAGCTGATCCAGTAACACATCAGTTCTCTCCTGTCTCCCTCAGGAGAGCCAAGTTTCAGGCAGATTATGTGTGGTTTATGTTACAGCCAGATCCCAGGTCACTGATAATAAGAGACATTCCTGTCTCCTGGGAGAGGAAACACAGGGGGAAAAAAAAAAGCCATTCCCCTGTCTTTAGACCCTACCATGTCATACGGGTGACATACAGAGACCCTCCTGAAAGAGTGGCTTGGGAAAAGAAAGCAGACTGGTTACTGTGTTTAGAGATAGCTCTGGCACTCTGGAGGATGCGCCACAACCTGTAAGAAGGGAGCTGGTCCGGGGTCCATAGGGAGGGGTGCCAGTAATGATTCACAGCCATCCTGCTATGTTCGCAAGCACGTGCCTGACTTTGTCGGCAGCTGGAATCTCCTTTCATTACTCTGCAACGTGTTTAAGCATAAATCCATTATACACGCACCGGACAGGTGGTCAGAGTCATCGTAGGCCTGCTGCTGTCAGACACGGCCCTGGCAGGAAGACCTGCTGGAGGCCGGTGGGCTGTATGCAGAAAGCCACAGCTGGGAGTGTGAGACAAGGTTAAGAAAACCCATATCCCCAAAAGTGAAGCTTGAGTGACTTTGTTCTGCTCTGATGCCTACCTCTGATCAGAGGCAGGAGAGCTGTGGGATCTGGGAGCCTCCCTGCCCTGGGTGGAGCAGAAGCTCTGGCTTTGTGCAGGCTGGTACTGGAGGTGGCCACAGTGCTAGGCCAGAGGCCTATGTGATGGTGATGGTAAGGGTGCTGGGTAGGCTTCTGTCCGGGCTGTGTGACGACTGTCACATTTCAGGCAATTTATTTGACTTTCTGTAGGTCTCCGTTTACTCCTCCGTAAAATAGAATAAAAGATCTCAAGGGCACCTGGTAGCTCCAAAATGCACATCGTTCAGGCAGTAATTCTCATAAAGCACCTGCAAACTGTGGAACAAATGGATTCATCCACAAGTTATTCAGGACCCCAGAATCTCACGAACAAAGTCACATTACTAGGTGGGAGTTTGTGTTTAAAGTATGCTGATGTTGACAAATCTCAAAAAAAAAATCAAAGTTTTAGCATCATGTTCAAGTGGTATTATAGGGAATTAAAGCATTCCTTTTTTGAAAAGCTAACTTTTTAACAGAGCAGATTATTGGCACTTAATTTCTAATTAGAGTGCTTACTCATACAATGACATTTGGAAATTGTTTATGTAATAGACATTCCCTGGTCTGGAAAGACAAATGAAAAAGTTAGAAGAGTACACACGTGTACACATAACCTAATTATTTCTGCACCCTTTGTGCTGGTCTGGAATACATGAAGAGGACAAAACCCCTGTCACCTTAAGGGAAAAGATTAGCTCAGCTTCCCTCTTCTTTTTTTTTTTTTTTAAAGTAGGCTCCAAGCCCAGCCCAGCATGGAGCCCAAACTGGGGCTTGAACTCATGACTGTGAGATCATGACCTGAGGTGAGATGAAGAGTCGGATGCTTAACCAACTGAGCCACCCAGCATCCTGAGCTTCATTCTTTTTATCATCACTAAAAGCTGATGATTTCATTTGTGTATTTAAAATATAGGTCATGAAACCTTTTTTTGTATTCTACCTATAATACTAATAAAAACAATAGTACAGTTATCGTGTCATGGAAATGCCATATTCTTATGAATTTGTCATTAATAAAATAACAGTATTAAAAATTACTGTACATTAATTTAATCAAGGTGCTTGCTTCTTATCAACATAAATGTTCAAAATATTTCCTCAGCCCAACAAACTGATTCGTCAATGGGTGAGAATGCCTTTTAAAATAATTTCCCCCAAGGGGTGCAGGGCTGGCTCAGTCAATAGAGTGCGTGATTCCTGATCTTGGAGTTGTGAGTTTAAGCCCTACTCTGCAAGTAGAGTTTACTTAAAAAAAAAAAAAAAATTCTCCCAGAGGTATCTCTACCATGAGTTTCAAGCTCACATTTTTCAAATAACTGCTTTCCCTATCATGTCGATCGTCGATGGAGATCGAGCTCACCTCTTTAGTTTCGCTTTGGTCGCTGGGATGGCCGCTCTGTCACTCAGGCTCATGATTTCCCAGACACCCCTAACACTTCCCTTTCGCCAAGTTATTTTATTTTTTTAAAGACTTATTTATTTATTTTAGAGAGAGAGAAACAGGGGGAGAGAGTGCTTGTGAGTTAGGGGAGGGACAGAAGGAGAGAATCCCCAAGCTGACTCCCCACTGAGCCTGACGTGGGGCTCATTCTCACGACCCACAAGATCATGAGCCGAGCTGAAACCAAGAGTTGGGTGCTTAACTGACTGAGCCACCCAGGTGCCCCTCCTTTCGCCAAATTAAATTGGCTCTGCTCAAATGTAACTTCTCTTTGCTGTTTATACTGTCATTTCCCTGCACTGGGCTCTCCCTAACATTGTTTAGTTGAATCACCTGTCATTTACAGCTTGAACTTCCTAAAGAATGAGTCTGGTCACCTTACCATGCTCAACACTTTCAACAGCTCTCCAGTCACCCAGCAGCTCATAGAAATGACCCACGCTTCCTTCTCTGCTTTCAGTTCCCCTCTACAGACCATGCTTTGGTAATTAGGAAGAGTTAATAAGCACTTCCTCCCTTAGACAAGAGCACTGGAGAGCATAATTACATGTGGCATTTTGCAGCCTTGCAACAGAATCTCCCAGTGTAGATGTGATACCAAAGGATTGCACTCAGGCAAAAACTGAAACGTAAAGAGTCTCTGATATTCTAGACCACTGGGACATTCTCACAAGCCATGAGATGTCCCTTGCTTGCCAGTTCTTTACTACTCATTTCTACTCTGCTCTTACGAGTTCTTTGACTCTTCTTGCTTCTTCTCATCTCTCTCCCCTCAAAGCAGGGGATATTCCTTAATCAATTATCCCCAGATCTTCCTTGCTGTTAATATACTTGTTGTTTCCTATCTCATTCAGCTTGGAATATTCCTGAGTTTCTACCAAATTCCAAAGACTGTACAGAGTTCTGGTGTTGTAAAGATTAATAAGCATCTAGCACCGGCTTGCTGTCCGTCTCGGGGATCATCTGGCCTTTTTTTCTGCATCACATCATCGGTGCCTTCATCTGTAAGGTGAGAGAATTGGAGATGCTTTTCAAACTGAGTTTTCCACGATTCTTTGAACGAAAGCACACCAAATTATATAAATTAAAAACAACAAAGGTGTGTTAATAAAAAGACTGATGGAAGCAATGTATGTACACTATCCTCAGGCTAGACATACCCTTTTCATAAAGCATGTAAGCATGTTTTAATAATTACAAGTGTTGGAAGAGAGCATCACCTCAGCCTTAATTAATTAACCATTTATTAAACATGCACTGTGTACGAGGTGTTTTACATACATCATCAATAAAAATCTCATAAATTGAGGATACTGTGCATACTTTTCAGACAGTTAAAGTAATCTGTTCAAGGCTCCACAGTTAGTAACAAAACGGTCACATCCATTCGGATCCAAGTACAGGCTCTTTCTCTTAGATCCTGCTTCCTGTGCATGTGGTGTGCTGTATAGAATTCATTGCAGCAGTGGCGTTAAAACGTTCACTTGATATTTCTAGAATAACTGGTAACACCCCATCATTAGGTTTGGGCATTTTTGATTCAGTGAAGTGGTGAGTTTTCTGTGAACCCGCCCAGCAGGGTGGAAGAGTACCCTCTTTCTCTCGAAAGCAACTTCTCCTGTGCGAGACTGTATAGAGGGACTGGGGGAAATTTCTTCATCCTCTTTGGCTCACTTTACTGCTGCTCGTGGTCAGGGTATGCACGTGCTGCAGTTACGTGGCCAGCCATTCGCCAAGTTCCCTTGCCTTATGGAAACCAGATGGAAGCTGGAGTCGAAGTTCTCGGCCACAGAAGTGAGGCTGGGCTGCTCTCCGGATGGAATCTCTGAATTTAGGAGGCATAATCCTCTCTCCCCTCCCTCCCCCTGCCCCACTTCTCCTTCCAAAAACCAAGAGTCAGTTTCAGAGATATAGCCTTCCTCTGTGTGTTGCCCAGAAAATTTTTTTTAATTTGTAATTGCAAGTTTGTTTGTAGCAAAAGCTCTGTTTGGTTGTC
This sequence comes from Ailurus styani, assembly GCA_002007465.1. Lineage (NCBI taxonomy): Eukaryota > Metazoa > Chordata > Mammalia > Carnivora > Ailuridae > Ailurus > Ailurus styani. The sequence goes on along the minus strand of LNAC01000070.1, from coordinate 1,417,763 downwards.
ATAAATTGTAACCAAGAGGAATAATATCCACAAAACAGTCAGCCCTAGCATATGCTTTGAATAGCCTAGATTGATAATGTGAAGTCTTGCGCAACTTTGCTAACCTCTCCTGGCATTTTGGGAGAATTAAACAAATGCACAGTAAAACAAACAAACAAGTAAAAACCAAAACCAAAACAAAACAAAAAAAGCTGGGAGAGTAGGGAGGGGAGATTTCAAAGACGTTGGTCACCGGTAAAACTCAACAAGATTAATTCTGAGCCTTACTTGGGAGTTTTCAGGGAATCTTCCTTTCAAGAGGAGGAGAGGTCTTCAAGCTCACCCGGTTCGTTGCATCTAGCGGTTCCGTATCGGAAGGGCCTAGAAAAGTCCAGCTGTCATTCAGTTGTGAAATATGATTGTCATAAAAATTCCCACTTGCTAGCTATTAATTTTTATAGTAGCAGAAAGAGTAGTGATAATTATAAAAGTAGAGGAACTGGTGGAATGTAAGATATGAAGGGTTGAGAATTTCACAGTTAAATAGGCACATTCTAGTTGCATGCTTTCAGGAAAGTCCAGCGCTGTGCTAAGAACATAGACTATGAGTCAGAAAGACACTGGACTCTCTTACTTATTGGCTGTGTGGCCTTGGGTAAAGTATTTAATAACCTCTCTGAGTTTCCATGTTGGCATCAGGAACACAGTTAGAAAGAGTTTAAAATGTGAGGTAGCCTGGGGCCGGGAATGCGGTATGTGCTTAGGGAGTGGTAGCTTCTGTGTTTATTGTCCTCTTTCCCTAAATTCTCCACCTATGTACTGAGGTCTACCCTTGAGTTAAGCTTGCAGCAGAGGACTCTATGGGAATTGATCTGTGGACCTAACCCCTGTCTTCCCCCTAAAGGCCCTGACCTCTTCCGAAAGGTCGTGGTCCTCTCTGGATGAGTCTCAATATAGTGGAAGTTGGATTCAGAAAGGCTTGAGCTCAGTCTCTGAACTGCCCAACCTGAGCCAAGTCACTTAAAGGAGAGCCAGGCACACTGTAGATGCTAAATAAATCTTAGCTGGGGGCGCCTGGGTGGCTCAGTGGGTTAAAGCCTCTGCCTTCGGCTCAGGTCATGATCTCAGGGTCCTGGGATCGAGGCCCGCATCGGACTCCCTGCTCAGCGGGGAGCCTGCTTCCTGCTCTCTCTGCCTGTCTCTCTGCCTACTTGTGATCTGACCTCTCTCTCTCTCTGTGTGTGTCAAATAAATAAATAAAATCTTAAAAAAAAATTAAAAAAAAATCTTAGCTGGATCAATGAAGGAGAAAATGAATTGTACTTTTCTACTCCTTTCTACCTGGAATTTTTTTCCCTCATTCTCCAAGGCTCCATTGGCATTGCTCCCACTGGAGACTTCCCCCCCAAACAGGGACAGACCTGTCTTATGGCACTGGCCCCAGACCGTGCACCTCAGTGACAGACACATGAGCTTCTCAATGGCGGGACTGTGACTGCATTTCTCTGAATGTAGCACGGTTTTGGGAAATGATTGTCAAAGAAATATATTAAATGAAAATGAAATGGATAATAATAAAATGAAAAAAAATGTAAATGAAAAAAATTCCTAAAGACAGCATCCCAACATCTGCCCTCTCTCCCCTCACTTCTGGGCTTCTTTCTGTGGTTCCCACACTCCGGTCCTTTCAGAGAATTAGCTGGGAATTGCTTACTTCCTGCTCACTGTGCAGTCACAGTCACTTACTGCCAATTCTTGTGCTTATCTTGTCAGGAAGGTGACCGAGGATATTTCCTGAGTAGAAGCAGAAAGCCATTGCCAAGGTGTGTCTCAGAGCTTTGCAGTATCCAACATGATTTGGGCTGAGCATTTCCAAGATGTTGGCCCACTAAGGAATTGTCCCTCAGCGGATTCAGAGCATGACATACTCCAACCCCGATGATTCTTTCCTCGTAATTTCCCAATTTCTTTTCGAGGCAGTAGCTAGTTCTCAGTGAACTCAAGAGCCTGCCCCTTCTCTCTTTCTTCCTCCACACGTTAAGTCAGTTATCAGACGCCACTATTTCTATTTTGTTAACTGACAGGGATTTGCAGTCTTGTACTTAGTAACTATTTGATTGAGGGTAAGTTGTTTGTATTCTCTGAGTTTCTTCAAAACTCAGATGGGAGGGTGACCGCGTCAGCCTTGCACCCACGGTTGTTGTCAGAGTGAGACGTGATCGTGGAAGAGAAGGAGCTCTGGCGCCTGTGAGACACTGTCGCTGCTCTCATCGTCACTGCCTCTGTGATTTGACCCCCGAGAGGGACCAACCATCCAAATTTGCCCCGGACTACCCTGCTTGAGCCTGCAAGTTCCACATTCTGGGAAAACACTCAGCTCTGTGAAACCCAGAACATTCTCATCCTTATCTCTCTTTCTGTCGCCTCTTTCCTGGTTCAGTTCCTTCCTACTGTGCCTGTGTGCCTTTCCAAGACCTCTCCGGTCTGTCTCCACCCAACCCCGCCCACCTGTCACCACAGCGTGATTTGTCTGCAGCGCAGTGTAGATGGAGAGAGTTACTTCTGCACAGTAAAGCAGAGGTGCTGCCCCATAGGGGAGGGAGGGAAGGAGGGGAACAGCAAAGACATGATCAGAGCTGCCACTTGGGCAGGAAGAATGGGGGATGTTGTCCCCGGCAGCTGGTGCAGAGTCCCAGAGGTGCACAGCGGGGCCGCCAAGTTCCTATCTGGACTTCTGGCGTGTGGCTGGCTGAAGCCCTCTGACCTCACACTCACGCTCTGCTTCTTATGATCCCCAACCTTGTGGGGCATCACAGGAAACGAAGGCTTTGAGTTCTTTCTGGTCTGGATTCCTGGCGGAGAACATAGTTGGCAGAGCCCGTGGAAAGAGAAAACATGCTGCCCCAGCTGAGAAATTCAGTCTCCCCTCCCCATAGGACCTTGGTCCGGATGGCTGTTGGGTAACCCTTTAGGATCCACAACCTCTGTGCAGGGACACTCTCGGTAACTGGGTGGGGGTGAGTAAGGGGTCCCCACTGAATTGCCTGCTTGAGATGATGTGGTGCTGCCAGCCCAGGGCAAGAGCAGTCACTGCCTTACCCCGTAAAGAGATGCTAGGGTGCATGCCTGACATTAACCATCCCCATGCCCATAGGTCTGACCTGGGGTAGAGGGCAAGAACAGAAGACAGGCCTCTTTCTGCCAGTAAGACCCAGCGGCTGTCTTAGTGCCACCCAGCACCTGGATGGAAGGCCCGGTGTAGTGGGTGGGGAGGGTATGGCTGGGCAGCTGAGAGCTGGTGTTATGGAGCAGGAGCCCGAGAACCATCCAGGCAAGCAGGGAGGTGGTGAGAGAGGAGAGCATCCAATTGAGTTGGGGGTCTAAGTTCCCAGAATGCGCATCATTGTCCTATCAGGCTTCACTTAGGAATTCAGATTCAGAGATAAAATTGTTAAAAGATGAATTTTTCATAAAAATGATAAAACATGATTTACATTGATCATTTCAAGATGGCGCAACTAGGGCCTCTCTGAGCAGCAGGCCTTGTGTGATTGCACCCTTGAGGCCAGCTGGTTCCAGGTCTAGTTCACCTATCCTGGTAATTAGAGCAAGTCACATCTCCTTTCTGCCCTCAGACTCTTCACCTGTGCAATGGTCTCCCCATACCCACCTCTCACAGCTGCCAGGAGGGGTGAGAGGGGTTTTACTATGCCATGCAGGGTAGAAGCTCCACATACATTGGTTTCCTTTCTTTTCCCATTGGCATACAGTTCAATAAGAATTTCTAACTGCCTTTGGTCAAATTAAGCTCACCGAAAGGGCATTTCTTCTTGGGACAAAAACAAGGTCTAATACAGCTTCAGGCTCCTCAGAGCCAAGCACAACAGCACACAGTGTGGACAGAGAAATTGGATTAATGAGCGAGCAACTTCTTTTCATGCTTTTTTAATATAGATGTCTTTCTTCTTTGCATCTTTTCCTTTTTTTAAAAAAAAGATTAACTTAATTTATTAACAAATAATAATTATTGATTATATTATAATAATAATTATTAATTTTAAATTTATTAATAAATTACTTCCTGTAATTTATTATTTTATCTTGTCCTGTTATCCTTGAGTTGTGAAAGGAAGTTTCAGAAGCCCTAGCTGAGGATACTTTAATACAGTATAAATTAAAACAGAGTATTTAAGTTTTAGAATGGAGGAAGCCCTCCAAAGTAAGAAAGCACTAGAAAATTATAAAGGAAATAACTACTTTATTTGACTCTAAAATATAGGAAATTTGACTACATAATCCATTTGTTACATGTAATAATATCTGAGAAGAAAGAAGACCAGACAGAGGTTTACCAAAACTACCACAGTACTCATCTCTAGAAATGGGAATTGGAGTTTATTTGCCTTTTTAAATACTTACTATATTTTCCAAATTTTGTGTAGCTAACGTGTATAATAACTTTACAGTACATCATTTCCATAATTTTGCCGATACAGAAAGCATCCGCTGAGGTCTAGGATAAATGACATTTCTTCCATATGACAATAATACATTATTTTCCAATCTTTGCTAGCTTTATATATGCCACAACCCTATGAGGTGAGTATTCTTATAATCTTCAATTTGCAGGTGAAAATACTAACGTTCAATGATAGTAAAAACTTGATCAGGGTCACATAGCTAGAGATGAAAAACCTGGCGTTCAAATTTCAGTTTCTCAATTTTTCAGAGTCAGGGACCTTACCTACCACATTCTCTTCCAAACTACTTTAGTGCCTTGTACCTCCTTTAGTACACCCTGCTCCTCTGTTCGGCTTTCTGGGTTCTTTTCTACCCCTCCTTTTAGAATGGAAGCGATGTGTGTTTAGTCGGCTGTGCTTTGCCCCTCCTTGGGCTCAGAGGCAGGACTCCATAGGAATCCCACGTAGTGTGAATGAACGCTTGGAAGCGAAGGAAGGTAGACCCCCTCTACTATGCCAAGGAAGTGTGTAGCCAATGCCAACTCTGCTTTTTATAGAAGCCTCCTCCTGGGGAGACTTGGATTTTCTGTCTGCAGGTGCCTGCTTCTCAAAACAAAAGCAGTTGTATATTTTAAAAAGTATTTTTTTAATACCAAAAAGGCAGATAGTAAACTAGAGGCCACGTGCCCAAAAGTCGAGGTTGTTCTCTTGTGTTTTGACCCAATCTGCTCCAAGATGGATTAACAAGTGCTTTTAATTCCTTTAAGTTCCAGAAACATTGTGACAGATCCTAGGTGTTGTTGGACCACTATGAAAGAGATTTTTTTAAATAAATAATGATTCAGGGGTTTGGGTCGATGGCCTTGAAAAGCTCTTAGAGCTTTCAGGAGGTATTTGTGGGGGGCAGAACAAGGGCTTGTCTGAATCTAGAAATTACAGGGGTAAGATTCCAGAACATTCTAACCTAGACAATTCTTTTTATGGGCTTCTGCCAACTGGCACTAAGCTGTCCTCGGATGCGCCACAATCTTGGCATCTCTGGCCTAAAAAATGAACATAGTACAAAACAACGTTTCATCAAATACATTTTAGGAATTTTAGTGCATTGTGGTTTTTAGGATAAAATCATTTCTTTCCTCTCCCCCCTCCCTCATCTATTTCTCTTCTTAAAGTTTAGAACTGACTCCCAGTGATTCTTTGTAGCTCCCAAAGAAATGTGACTAAACCAGCCACTCGCATTAAAGTTATCTATAGACTTTTAATGTCTTATTGCAGAGAAAAGCAACACCAAGTAGGAAAGTAATGTTTGTTCCTCTTGAGAGAAAATTCGAGATTGCACGCGTTGAGTTTCATAATATCGCTCTGTAGTTGTGCGGAATGAGTGCCGCTTACTGCCTGTGGCAGACAGTTCAGCACTTGGTCCCAGCTGATCAGACCCAGGATGGATGCCTAACCCAGCCAGATTCTCTGCCCTGAAGCTGTGACTAAGAGATCGATTTCAGTCGGGATATCTGTATGCGTTTGGATAATGAAATATTAGGAGCTTGGGTGAGGCAGAGAAGGGCAGTCAGCAGGAAGGGAAGAATAAAGGAGACACAAGGAGTGAGAGCCTGAGAGAGGCTGTGTCATGGGTCTTCCAGCCCATCCCACGGGGCTGCTTGCTCCCCAAATGTGACTTTGAATTTAACGCAGTCCTTTTCCCCTGCCTACAAACTCTCCATCTCTGTGATGCTGCTTCAGATTGGTTTCGGTCACTTGCAAACCAAAGAACCTCACCACCCTTACCACCTTGTCTTAAACTAGTCCATGGGTCACTTTCCCCCCCTTAAACTGAGACTTTCCAAATTCACAGAATTTTTTCTTCCTATCCCCCACACTTAGCGTATGTCTGGCACAGAAAGAAATTCAGTGACTGTTGAATGAATGGATGAGGGATTAGAGATGGTACCCTGTCAGCTTCATTCACTGAGGAGAGCTTCATATTAGAACAATATATATAGTATACGTAGGTGCCAGTAATTTTTAGAAGGTAGAATATATATAATATTATATACTATATATTTATTATATATTAATATAATCTACATACTGTATAATTTATATAGCATATAAAATATATGTGACTTATATAATCAACTTTTTATTATATATTATACTATAATATATTACATATTATATATTATATTATATATACACACACACACACACGTGTGTGTGTGTGTGTGTGTGTGTGTGTGTGTGTGTGTGTGTGTAGTATATATTCTCCAGGATTCTGGGAAACCACTGTGGCAAATAAAAGGAAGAAATCATTTTTCAAATGCAAAGTAGATTTTAGAGAGATGAACTTAGTAAATCGGGATGCATATCTAGAAGGACTGATTCTTGCAAGGGACCAGAACAGAGAAATTGGCCTGGGGAGAGTTAAAAGAGGAATGACCTTGGGCCTACATTGAGAAGACTTTATTTCCCAGAACCAGCTCCAATCGGACCCCTGCATCCGCAGCATTTGGTGTGAAGTCCTCCGACACCCAAGGGGGTGCTGTCCTCCCAGAGAGAACTCCCCGTCTGTTCATGTGGTTCCCTTGGGGGAGATGGAGGGTAGTCAGGAGCTGATTACCATGCCCAGGCACACTCATGTGAGTCTGCCAAACTTAATAGCTAAAGAGGCCTTGACATGTTTCCATTTCTGATTCTGCCCTTATAAAATGTGTTGCTAATTAAAATAACTGCCAGCTCAGACTCCTGCAAGGAAACCCATCCACGTGCTCAGAGTCGGTTGTTTTCCATGTTTCTAGCTTTGGTTAAATAAATAAAAACTACAAAACCAGCAGCAGAACCCAACTATCTGGGACAGCTTAAGGGGGGCCCTGGCCCATATGTAAGCCATCAGTCAATGCATTAATTCAAACTTCCCTGCTCTAGAAAAGGAAAGGGTTAAGTAGCAGATTATGCTACTTCTACACAGTGCTATAGGCATGTTTGATTTGGCAAGTAGAAGAAGAAGCACAAAAACACATGTCCTGACAAAGTCAAGAATTATCAAATCCAGTTCAATACACTTACCAAATCGAACTTGGAGTGTGTGTCTTTCTTCTTCGTTTGAGCCACAGTTTGTGCAATCACTTAAAAATTCATTTCTACTTATTTCACTCCTTGCTGTACCTCCTTCATTGGCTTTCCATTATATTTTGCATAAAGTTTAAACTCCTTATATGGCTAGAAGATCTTTTGTGATTTATACCTCACTTACCTCCCTAGCTTCTGGTGTTATTGCTCACTCTTTAGCCACACTAAGCTACTCGCAGTGCCCTGAAAGGGCCACATTCTCTCCTTTCTCTGTGCCCTTGCATTTGCTGTTCCATGTGCCTAGACCGCCCACATTCTGCCGCCTCCCCTGCCGCCCCCCACCCCCCGGCCCTATTCCTCTGGCCAACTCATAAATAATTCTACAACCTGGGTCAGGAGTCTGCTTATTTAGGAAGTCTCTTCTATTATCTCCACGCCCCCTCCACCAAACCTGGAGACTTACTGCCTTTGGGTTTTCATGGCTCTTGCTCTGTCCTTCTCTATGGCACCTTCTCCCTTGTAGTTGACGTGAATGAAGAAAGAATGCACTTCTCCATAGCTATATTTAGAGGCCAAATCTCAGGGCACCCAAGACCCTAATGTCGCAGAATCCTGATTGATAACAGAGGGTTTACAAAGCTAAAACTGCATAAAAGACCGAGGACCAAAACCACTAACCTGTCTTAGAAATGATGTGTGACTAGAAATAGGAAATGATAAATTCACTCACTCACTCACTCACTCATTCATTCATTCATTCATTATTTCAGTTATTTTTTTATTAAGCACTTACTTTGTGCTAGATCTACATGGAATGCTGGGGGTTCTATGTGGCTCCTTATAGCTGGAACCTAACAGCTTAGTTAGAAAGAGATACAGACAAACATACACACAATTGTATAAACAGTAATTTAATCACAACCTTGATTAGACCTATCAATTGAAAGTAAGACATTAAGTGAGGACTCTAATAGGGAGATCGAGCCTAATCTGAGAATCCAAGAAAGCACCCTTGAGAAAGTGCTATTCAGGGTGAAATAGGATGTCTGTGCTATGAAGCAGAGTAGGAGGAAGAGGCTACCAGACAGAAGGAACAGCATATGGAAAGGCCCAAAAGTGGGAGAGCAATGGACACGTTCAAGGAAGAAGGGAAGACAAATAGAGTTAGAGCCGTGTAACAAAAAGGCACAGAGGGAGGGGTGAGCCTGGAGAAGTGATGGGACACAGATCATACAGAGCCTTGTCAGGTAAGACAGGACTCAGGGATATAATCCCATGTGTAAGCAACTGAGAGAGTTTAAGCCTAATTTGAAATCCAGCTTGCAGTGTTTAAATTATTTTGGCAGCAGTGTGGAGAATGGATTGGAAAGGCGTAAGAGTGGAAGAGAGCAGAGTAATCGGGAGGCCGTTACAGTATTTTCTGGAGAGATGGTAGCTTGCCCCAAAACAGTTGGGGTAAGGATGTGGAAGAGCACAGGGAATCAAGAGATATTGGGGAACTAGCGTCAGTGGCCCTTGGGACTGATCAGCTGTCAGGGCTGAGGCAGAATGAGTTATCCATACTTGACACAAATAGGCTCATTCAATGGACAAATAGCTATTAATGGCCTATTATGTGCCAGATAAGTTCATTGAGGATGATGCCTTACACAAGTCTCTGACTGCCTTCTCTCAAACTTTGTAACACAAATCTGTTTGTAAGAAAGCATTAAAAAGTTTACTTTATTTCTCATGCCTAATTGACTGTATTACAAGCTTTTAAAAGAAAGTCTCCCGCTAAGTTTTTGTCAGCTCCTATGCTGAGCTGGTCACAACCCATAGCCCTATTCCACACACTGCCATGGAAGACAGTTCTCTTTCTTTCCATGAGCGTTTCTTATCGTCGGGATTCTGTGTCCCATCATATACTGCTAGTTGGCCTCTTAGGGTGTTTTGAGAATCTGTCCACCAGCCCCTCCCCATCTCTGACTTGCATGGACAGGCAACACGTTGAATTATACCTCCGTCTCTTACTAATTGCATGATGTTAGGCACATTACCAGTCTCCCTAACTTTAGAGTTCTCCTCTGTAAATAGGGCCGGTTTAATTGATATCGGTATTGCTAATATCTTCTGGGGTAAATCAGGTAAAATGTGCTTCCTAATGTGATTTAATGTGAAGTAAAGCGACTCACCTATGATGTATTCTTGCCACAAACTTTTAACTAGAATATAGCTAAACCTGTAGATGCAACTTCCAGCTTACTAGAAACACAAAGAATAGACAGCACGAGGAAACAACACAGTAAGAGAACAAATCCAGAAAGTGGACATTTTACATAACAACTGGCCTGCCTTCTTCACTGGGCTCGGGGAATGGAGACTGTTCTAGATTCTCAAAAGACTGAAGAGGAGGGACATAATAACTAAATGCAATGCATGGTTCTTGATTGATACAAACTTGAAGGTATGACTGGGAATGTTTGGAAAGCAATTGGGAAAATTTGTGTATTAAAATTGTAGTAGATGATGTTAGGGAGTTACTGTTGATTTTTTTTTTCAGTTAATTAAGTATTATTACTTGAAGGAAATTGCTCTTATCATTTACAAATGCATAACAAAGTATTTAAGGGAAAAATATTCCGATATCTGTGTTTTGCTTTGGAAATTGTGTGTGTGTGCACGTGCGCGTGTGCATACACATATGAACTAAAATGTGGTGACATGTTATTGCTCTTTAAATCGAGGTGATGGGGCACCTGGGTGGCTCAGTCGGTTAAGTGTCTACCTTTGGCTTAGGTCATGGTCCCAGGGTCTGGGATTGACGCCTGCATCAGGCTCCCTGCTCAGTGGAGAGCCTGCTTTTCCCTCTGCCCCTCCCCCTGCTCCTGCTTTCTTTCTGTCTCTGCCTCTCAAATAAATAAATAAATAAATTTTTTAAAAAGTTAAAAAAAAATCCAGGTGATATAGTTATAGATGTTTATTACCCTTTTCTCTCTACTCTTTAATAATAAAAAGTGAAATAGACAAAAATCATCCCTATATCACAATGCTGTGTAGGTGAGGATAATATGTCCCCAAAGACTTAATTTGTATCAAATATCATTAAATACATGAGTATTCTCTTTCAAAACCATTTTCTTCCACTCAGTGCATCAGAACCTCACTGGAATCCTGAATCTCATTGCATTCAGCAGCCATGCATCAGCAGAGCGGGTTCAGAAATCTCTGGAACCCCTGAGAGGGAACTAGGGATGTGAGCTGGCAGACTGACATCATGCTTGGTGGGATAAACTTTTAAAATTTCTGGCCTCTTCACTACCACACACAGAAACACTGCAATCCTTTTCCCACTTGAAAATCAGAACTCAAATAACATATTCATGTTTGCAAGTACAGAATGTTAAAAAAATAGACCTTTGCCAATCTGGCCATATGGTCCTTACATACAAGGTGGGATCCTGTCCTCAACATCATTCCCTTTTTTTTAGATTTTTATTTATTTATTTGACACACACACAGAGAGATTACAAGTAGGCAGAGAGGCAGGCAGAGAGGAGGAAGCAGACTCCCTGCTGAGCAGGCAGCCTGATGCGGGGCTCGATCCCAGGACCCTGAGATCATGCCCTGAGCCGAAGGCAGAGGCTTTAACCCACTGAGCCACCCAGGTGCCCCACCTCAACATCATTCTTAAACTCACATTTATGAAGGAGTTTTACTAGACTCCCAGTCACAAGCCATTTGTCTGACTTCCTCTGTTTCTTCCGGTTCTGCCCTTGATACAAAAGAGGAGGGACTGTGTCCAGCACGAGGGTGACTGGGGAAAGCCCCGCCTGGGGACACAGTCAGGAGGCATCATCTCACTGTGGAATACATAGACATATTCCACTTTGATTTTGGTCCTCTGACAAGTGTAGATGGCACCTCCTTTCACCCTCAGAGGTGTCCTGCTTCAATAATACGCTATTCAGTCCTCGTAAACATACAGACTCTTCCTCTCCTGAGTTCAGTGAACTCAGTGGTCCTTGATTCATTCCCAGTAAGTCCCTGTCCTGCCACTCCCTCCCCCACGGCCTCCTCCCCGCTGCAGGAATCCAGCCATATTAGGCTACTCGAAGGTGTACCTGTGAGCTATGCTCTCTCTCAGCTCTACAGCTGTGTATTTGCTGGCTGTTTTCTGAGGATGCTCTCAAATCCTCCTCCATCTTTCCCTGCCTGGCTAATTCCCTCTCTTATCAGAGGCTTGAGTTCAAAGTTATCTGCTCCAGAAAACTACTTGGACTCCATAGAGAGGAATTGCATCTTTCTCCTCTGTGTTTTCTCCAGGGCCAAGACAAAGGTGCAAATGAGGTGCCTTGGGCACAAAATTTAAGCAAGTTTTCATTGCTTGTGGTAGTACAAATGCTGACTCTGCAAATCCCATGACCTTGACAGTGAGTGCTTCCTTCAGTGTGACCTCACCCTGACCTGGCCCTGGTTTCAACATCTCCTATATCCCGTCGTCATGATCACACTGTAGAATGTATTCATTGCTCTGTCTTCCTGGTCGGAATGGGAACGCCTTTCACTGAGGGGCCACGTCTTATTCATTAGTATAATCTCAGTCCCCAGCACTGGGCCTGGCACACAGAAAGCGTTTCTAAATGATGACTGAAATAAAATCATGGATAAATCAAATGTTGGAAATGCACATAGAATTAGAGACTTATCAAATTATCAGGGACCAAGTGGCATCTGCTAGAGAGCTAGAGGACTCCGGGATGGAAAGGTGGGATAAAATATAAAATCTGTCATTTGAAATATTTGTAGTAACCAGATATTGGCAAGCTGATTAAGAATATTATCCACCTTCTAGGGAAACCTGAAGCAAGTTTCCTTGGCACAAGTTCTAAAACATCAGCAAAGCTTTGAGTAGGGTGCAATTAGATGATCCACTAAATCCACGTTTCCTCCAAATTGGGAATCTCCCTTAATCCCCTCCATCCTTGGCTCTATTTACATGATGTGTCCCCAGTAACAGTTCAGAAGGAATGGCATGGGTTGGGCTTAGGAAGCCTCTTTCACAAGCCCATCACTGTGCTAGGCCCCTCACAAAGATTGTAGTATTTGATCACCACAACGATCAGTGAAACCAGAGTTCACGTCCCTGGTCTGTGGAAGGGACAAGCCGGAGGTGTTGTGTTAACTTGCCTGAAGCCACACAGCTAGCAGATGGATGAAAAAGAATACTTCTAATGTTCAGGGCAGTTAAAACTTGGTCGTGCTTATTGTAGCCCTGTTCCCTCCCCTACAGAAAAATTGGCACTGACTAAAAATATGAATAGATTAATCAAGTGCTTACATTTATTCATGCAAATATTTGAGCACCTACCATGTACTCTATTGTGGGTGTGAAGTCCTTGCAGGAAAACTTTGTTGGGTTGGAGGGAGGGGAAGAGAGGGAAGATAGATACTGAATGATTCATAGGTGGATTTAGGAGAACAAACGTATTCTCCTATAAAATGTTCTTCAGGAGAGAAGGCATAAAATTCAAAGTGCTTTGATTACAAAATGCCAAAAGCTGTAAGACCAAAGAACTCCAGACACCAAACTGTCTTCTCAAACTTTCCCAAAGACAAACAAACACCTACTGGACGTCATGCCTATAACTACCCATAAGGTAGGTCTCTGGGTGTGGGTTAAGGCGGAGAAAGAGACGATTGTGCAATAAGTCCTAGAAGTGGTGCCTGGCAATTGTTTTTTGGAATACTTTTTTTTTTTTTTTTTGTGAGGGAAGGGGCACATTTTGAAGGAAAAGGAGCTAAAATCTCAACTTCATTTTCGTAGTGTAAACAGAGCCTGAGCCTTCATCTAGCAGCCCCACTGAGGCATGACTTCAAGCCCCTCAGCTGGCCTGTTTGATTTATGTGTTTCCTGGACACACTACTGTTGTGTAGGAGCCCTGCGAAAACTTCAGAAAGGTCATTAAGGCTGAAACGTTTCTCAGTTCATTTTCAAATTACTCAGTCATCATTTCCGAAAGCCAGTGACAGGAGAGCTCAAGTGATTTCAGTCAAGTTTTCCCAACTGAAGCTCTACTTTCTATGACAGAGTTACAGATACTTTTTTAGCTCCATTTTGCATACATTCTAGAGAACTTCTTGGCAGGATCTGTCAAGTGTGTTTTCATATTTTTTGGATTTCATCTGTGTAGCATGGCCTCATGAAAAAAACATCACATTCCAAGTGTGACTGGGAAGCTTCATTCACCACAGAGTTTGCCAATAACATGTGGGGAGTCTACTGTCCCTCCAGCGAGCTCATCATATCCAAACAAAATGTGTTCCCTTCAATTCCAGCCGATTCATTTCCATAAGATACAAGTTGATGCTATTTACTAGATACCCAAAGACCAATTTAAGAATCTAAACTATAGTGGAATTAAATATACAATAGTTTTTAACTCAATATATATCACTAGAATCTTAGCAGGAAAATAATGGAACACTCAAAAAGGCTCAGCTGAATATAATGTTGTGAAGAGAATATTTACAAGACATGGACACCATTAAGGGAATCCACAAGGAAAGGTGAGGCACCCAGGAGTTGTCAATATTAGGAAACTGCCACAGGTAGAGGGGGCAAGAGGTAGGACTTGGACTCTGGGTCCCTAGAAGACGGGTGGCCCCACAGGTCCCACGGCTGTAGGAATGCAGCATGGCTCAATAAAACAAAGCTGGATGGAAATAGGAGAAGGAAGGTCCCCACCGCTCACTCCTTTCACTCTCCAGTCTCCTGCTGGTGCTGCCCATTTGCCAAACTCAACCAGATGCCAAAGGGTAAGGAGACGGGGAATACTCATCATTGAGGTCAGCCTGCTGGGGGTCCATGACAGGCAGAGAAGAGCAGAGACTTGTCTTGGGGTAGCCTGTACCAACCCATTTCAGATTTTACTCTGAGAGATGGAGTGGCATCACTGAATGAACGGAGGTTTTGATGTAAGAAAAATCTACACTCAAATTCCACCCACTAATGGTCATATCTTGGGGTCTCTTCTGGAGAAAACCTGTTGGACAGCTCCAGGAGAGTTCTAACTTACTCCCTCTGAGTTGTAGTTTCTTCACCCAACAAAATGGAAATAATAGCTACCCACTTACCTACCTGATTGAGTTATTGTGACGATTCAATATGTTGCCCAAGGAAAAGAGCCTGACATAATATTTGACACGTGGAAGGTGTTTGGTATTGGTTGGTTTCCTCCCATTAGCCCTTCATTAGTTATCCCTTATATGGTGAGATCCCTGCCCTGTGGAGGTGGGGGAATTAGTCCGACCACTTTTCTCTTACCTGGAGTCCCCTGTTGACTCATAGCTGGAATGGTGGGTGGGACTGTGTTGTTCCTAAAAATTTGTTCACTGGGGTCCCCTTGTCAACAAAGAAGCAGCCATTCCCTTGGTGTCATTTTTTGAAGAAAACCTGTTGGGACAGGTTCAGGAAAACTCCAATTTTCTCTCTCTCCAGAGACACTCATTCTTGGGGAGCTGGTCCCTGCTTTGCTCTATGAGTCTTCGCCGTTTCTTTAGCAAGTTTCATTCCACATCCAGAGGCTGATGCTCAAAAAGCTTGTCCTTCCTCCTGCTGTGCATTAGCTGGTGACAAGGCATTGGCTGCTTTTGCAAGAACTTGGTCAACTCAATTCCTGATGGCAGGGCCAGCCATTTCCTTCCTACTCGATGTCATTAGGGAGAGGTTTTTTTGTTTGTTTTTTTGTTTGTTTTTTTAAATTCAATTAGCCGACGTATAGTACATCATTAGTGTTGGGTGTAGTGTTCGAGGCTTTTGTTTGCTGTTGTTGTTTGCTAGTTTGGGAACAGGTGGGCATGTTTGGTTCATTGTGAATTTTCACTGGACCCTTGGAAAGCTTCCTGGTGATTGAAAAATACAAGGCCACAGAGTCATTCATTTACTATTATTGGTTCAAACTAGGATTTATGCGCTGTGCACGATCCCCAATTCTTTAATCACCATGGAAGGGAGTGTCTCCTTTTCAGTTGAGGAAACTGAGGCTCAGATAGAAGGAGTGACATGTTCAGCTTCTAAGAGGTGGAGCTAGAGACCGTGGCTCTGTCCTAATCAAAGCACAGAGCTCTGTTTATCTTTCAGAGGGTTACAAAGAGTCAATAGCAATTGTTTCATCCAGCTGTGGCCATTTAAAAATAAAAATCACAAGGCTGCGAGTTTCCTTATGACAAGGCATAAGTCTCATTCACCTCTCTCTTCTTACTGCTGATCACTGCCCCTGCCATAAACTGGGGGCCTGATTAATGTTTGTTGAATGAAAAAATGATTGACTGAATGAATCTTTGATACAAAGGTATTTTTGTCTCTGTGTAGCATTTTTCTAATGCATATTTATATTTCATTTGACAGTGTTTGCAAATTGCATAATATTCCCCTTCAGTATAACTTGCAGTGTGGAAATGCTTCCATATGCTGGATGTTTCCCCTCATTTGACTGAGAAAGAAAAAAGGCTCAGAAAAACATCACATAGTGGCTAAGGATCGATCCATAAAGACAGGGGTTCTAGAATATAGTGTTCGTGAATGGTGTATTTTGGAAGGGTGATTTTCAAAAAAGATTGAAGTATCAATTTGGATTGATAAGGCTTATACAACATTCTTGTGCTGCTAAATACAGTTTTATATTAATTGACTATGTTCTAGGAGGTGTAGTGTAGGGGAGAGGAGCGGGGGTCCTGCGGCAACTGACTGTATTCAAATCCAGGCCCCACTCATTAATCGCTGTGTGACTTGGGCAGGTTAATAAATCTGTCTGTGTCTTAAATCTCTCTGTGTCTCCTTTGCAAAATGGAGATAAGAATACCATCTCCTCCATAAGATGGTTGAGAGGGTTAAAAGAGTTAAAACAGGGGGAATTCTTAAATCTGTGCCAGATAAATGGCAAGGGTTAATAAATATTATTAGCCCCAATGCCATGCAGTGTAGTTCAGAAAAGTCCCATCTTTTTCATCTCCATCCCCATTATTTATGCCTTTTTTCAGGAGCTCATCAAGTTTTGCCTGACTTCCTTTACTATCCATTTCAGCCTTCACATGGTCGGTGAAGTGAATCCTTGAAGACTCACATTAAACCAGGCCCCTCATCTTCTTTAAATGATGCCATTATTCCTAATCAACCTCAGGACTAAGTACAACCCCCTAGCCTTACACTCAAGGTTCTTCGTAAACTCATTCCTTTTTCCTCTTCTGGCCTCGTCTCTCGTCACTCCCACAGGCATGCTATACTACAAATGCCAACAAATGCCCAAAGTGGAAAAGTTATACTGGCTTGTTGGGTAAGTAAGACTTGAGTAAGAAGGGTGAGCGGCTAATTTTGCTGATGGCTCATAAAAGGCTTCAAAGAAAAGACATTTAAGTTGTCGCTTGAAGAAGGAGTTGACATGGGCCAAGAAAGGTAGGGCAGAATGTAATTAGGTGGATCACCTAGATCGAGGGAAGGATTTGTGTACTAGAACAGAAAAACAAGGTGTATTCATGGAATGAAAACTTGTCTAATGCTGAGAGGAATGAACTAGGGGATGCTTCAGTGTGGGATTGAGGGGGGTGGGATCATGAAGAAGCGTCCTTCAATCTGGCATGAATGCCTAGATGGAACAGTGATGTTGTTAATGGAGATGAGAAATATATAGGAGAAGAAATGTGTGGGGTTTGTGTGTGTGTATGTGTTTTCAAATGGAAATAATAGATGTCTGTTTTGTACACATGTATACAAAAGCCACCTGGGAATATTTAACATTAAGCTCCTGATCTTGTCCCCAATCCCACCTCCAGGCCTGTTTCCTGGCAAATTTCCCCTTAGCAAATGGCAACTCTATTATTTACAGTCCTCCATGGTTCCTCTCTCTTAAATCCTATTTCTGATCCTTCAGCAAATTCAGTTTGCTTTTTCTTCAAAATATATCCAGCATTTGATCATTTCTTCCCATTTTCATGGCTACCATTCTTATCAAAGCCACTATTATCTTTTATGGAATTATTGAGATAGTCCCCTAAACTGCCACCCTGCTTTCCACCTTGCCATCCCTCAGACTGTTCTCAACACAGCAGTCAGAGTGGTCTTCTTAAGAAGAAGTCAGGTGATGACTCCACTGTTCAAAGCTTCTATATTCTGGGGCGCCTGGGTGGCTCAGTCTTTAAGTGTCTGCCTTCAGCTCAGGTCATGATCTCAGGGTCCTGGGATTGAGCCCCGCATTGGGCTCCCTGCTCTGCTGGAAGCCTGCTTCTCCCTCTCTCCCACTGCTTGTGTGTCCCTCTCTCACTGTGTTTCTCTCTGTCAAATAAATAAATAAAATCTTAAAAAAAAAAAAAAGCTTCTATGTTCTTCCCATCTGACTTAGAGCAAAATCTCAAATGTTTTGCAGTGGTAGTTTGCCAGATCCACACCTCACAGTTCTTGGTCCTATTTCTGCTTAGACTCCCTCTTCTACTCCAGCCCTCTCTGGCATCTCTCTGCCATATTGGATTCCTTAGTGTTCCTCAGACATGCCTGACATGCTTCTGTCTGTGAGAATTTCCAGTGACTGTTCCCCTGCCTGGAATGGCCTTTCCTCAGATACCCAGCTAATCATCTCCCTCACTTCCTCCAGTCTTCACTCCAACATCATTTACTCAGTGATGCCTCCTCCAAATGCCTTACTAAAATTGGTGGCTGGGGAACCTGGGTGGCTCAGTGGGTTAAAGCCTCTGCCTTCGGCTCAGGTCATGATCTCAGGGTCCTGGGATCGAGGCCCACATCGGGTTCTCTGCTTAGCGGGGAGCCTGCTTCCTCCTCTCTGTCTGCCTGCCTCTCAGCCTACTTGTGATCTCTCTCCCTCTGTGAAATAAATAAATAAAATCTTTAAAAATATATATAAATAAAATTGGTGGCTGCTTCTTATCTCTGATTTCCCAGTGCATTCCCATCTTTTCTGCATTTTTTCTTTAGCCCATATCCCCATCTATCTTTATTTTACAATTAGATTTTATTATTTGTCTTCCCCCACTCCCTTGCATCTCTAATACAAGTATCATGACAGCAGTGATTCCTGTATTGTTGCCCTTTCTGTTCCCTATACCTGAAACAGTGCTTGACTACGAGTTGTTCAATAGTACGAAGTGACAAAAGTTGTTTGCTGAATGAAAGAATGACTCCAAGTGGGGACCATAGCAGTGTGTTGCTGCAAGGATCTGGGACTCAGGAGACAGATCTGGGGTAAAGATAGATTTGGGAATCCTTAGCAATGAGGTCGTGGATGTGCGGGAGTAGGTAAGACAGACCAAGGAAAAGATGTTTTGTGAGATTTGAAAAAAAGACCAAAATAAAACTGGGGAAAAATGTAATAATGAAAGATTATGCAGATGAAGTGGCAGAGTTGAGAGCAATGGCTCTGGGATGATGACTTGAGTTAAAATCTATACTCCACCACTGACCAGCTTTATGACCATGGAGAAGTGACTGGATGCTTCATGGCCTCCATATTCTCAAGGGTAATTAGAAAAAAGATCTCCATGTCAGAGGGCTGTTAAGAGAATTAACCACTAAAATGCACAGAAGTCAGTTAGCAGCCGGTAACAAAGAATATAGGTGGTGGTGGTGGTTGATGCTAGCATCACTATTATCATCAAAATCCAGGAAGGAGGGGCACCTGGGTGGCTCAGTCTGTTAAGTGTCTGTCTTCAGCTCAGGTCATGATCCCAGGGTCCTGGGATGGAGCCCTGCATCAGACTACCTGCTCAGTGAGGAGCCTGCTTCTCCCTCTCCCTCTGCTCCTTCCCGCCCACCCCCCACCCCGTTCGTGCTCTCTCAAATAAATAAATAAAATCTTAAAAAAAAATCCAAGAAGGAATCCTGAAAAATAGAAAAAGTAGGGGAGTTGTTATGGAAGGTAAGTGGGGGGAGGTCTTCGAGAGAGGGGAGCAGTAGCTCTGTAGATGTTGCTCTGTGGTCAGGGCTAACTGTCCTAAGGAGTATGTAAGGCCCCAGGGGAGAGAGATTTGAGAGGATAGTTTCATTTGCATCAAAAAGTCATAATCCCATATTTTAAAATGAGCAAATGTTTTGTGGAAAATAACAATAATTGTCCTAGAAAAAAATCAAATAAAAACAAAACAAAATAAAAACAACACTGGGCCCTCAATTGTATCCAGCTGAGAAATGTAGGAACATGGTGACCCAAAAATTTGCTTCTCTCTGGTCTTTGGGAGATTTACTTGCTCACCAGTCAGAACTGGTTTGCTGGTTTTATGAGGTTAAGCTATTGTGCAATACTATTCAGCTGGCTCTGTGGGTGTTTATTTACAGATGGCTGCCATCTTGATTTATTGTCTGTCAAATTATAATTATTAACGATGGAGTTAATTGTCATTTCAACCACCTGGTAATTACCCACTGTGCTTTCATGTGGTGACAAATCTGTCCTTTAGATCAAAATTGGTAGGTTCATAAGACATTTCACTTCCACGTTCATCTCCATTCATGGGTTGTTCAAAATAAATGATTAGGGAAAATTATTGATTCTTTTTAATGTAATTTGTGAGCCTTCAGGTAAAAGAATTGCCAATTGTTGTAAACTTTTTTGAGTAGTAGGGCTGGTATAACAAGAATCCTGTGATGTGAGTTATAATAATTGAAATTAAAATAACAAGGCATGCTCTTTCAAAGACTGATCTAATAAAAAATTTAACAATGCTCTCAGTATATTCTATGGTGCATCACCTCGAATGATGGTTTATAACCCTCATTATTTGTTTGCCCCATTGTTTACTAAAGCCACTTTGTCCTTGTGCCCTTCTGAACTTTTAGGATAGAATTTAGCACAGTCAGTGAGGCTACCTTAGTCTTATAAGGCCTCGATCACTTTGATTCAGGGGTATGAATGGGATTGTCTGCCTGGTCTCTCTTTCAGGAGACACCTGATAGAACTAATGGGATTAAAGAGAAGGGGATCTATACAAGTCACAGGAGCTACACCCCTCCTCCCATTTGTGGTGTCTGGAACCTTTATTTGTGTACTTTTCCTTTTCAGCTTTTCCCAGTGGTTACATTTTCACGAAGGCACACATAATTTGCTACATTAGTCAGCAGAAGATCAAGTGGAAACTTTCCCACCAAAGCAGAGACTTGGAATGTTACAGTGGCCTCACCATCTCTTTCCTCTCAGGAAACCCATCCAGCAAGCATTCTGTGTCCAGCTTCCTCTAGCTTTTAGACTCAGGGGCATAGCGGGAAGAAGGCTATGTTCCTGGTTTCTCGATATTTCCTTGGGGAGTCACCTCCTAATTGACAGTTGCCATATTACAGTCCTTGTTGGCCATGAGGTCTCACCATGGCACTTGTTCTGCAGTGAGACTCAGCCCGGGCAGATTTCTGCTAATACCACTTCCAAGTCAGA
This sequence comes from Ailurus styani, assembly GCA_002007465.1. Lineage (NCBI taxonomy): Eukaryota > Metazoa > Chordata > Mammalia > Carnivora > Ailuridae > Ailurus > Ailurus styani. The sequence continues at coordinate 1,396,849 of LNAC01000070.1, read as the reverse complement.
GTGGTCCTCCAATGGATCCAGAGAAAACTTATGAGCAATATCTGCTTTCTTTCACTCAAAGGACTATGAATCAGTTTGTTAAGAAAGGAAAACTCTGGGACTAGAGATAGGTGTCTAGGACCACCCTGTGGTTTATTACCAGGCTTGGGCATTTCCTGATCCCTCCTAAGAAATGCTGACCTTCTGGATAGGATTTCCACTTCCTGAGCAATTATCTGTGGTCAAGTGCCCTGACATAGTCTCTCTCTCCCCTGCTTTCCCTTCCTCAGTTCTACTCTATAAAACCACGGCAAAGCCCTCTTCTTTTCTATAAGACCTTTATTTTCTTTTTCCCTTAACTCTAAGATCTTATCTTTAATGCCTTCAACTTACCCTTTGTATTGCTGCTGCCTGAGAGAGTTCTCAAAATCCTTTTGGTGCAAAATCCTTTAGACTCTTCTTAGAGTCTAAAGTGTTCACCGTGACATTCAGTGGCCTTTATCATTGGTCCTTTACCTATACCTCCAATCTTTTTTTTTTTTTTAATTTTTTTATTTGACAGAGAGTGAGAGATCACAAGTAGGCAGAGAGGCAGGCAGAGAGAGAGGAGGAAGCAGGCTCCCTGCTGAGCAGGGAGCCTGATGCGGGCCTTGATCCCAGGACCCTGAGATCATGACCTGAGCTGAAGACAGAGGCTTTAACCCACTGAGCCACCCAGGCGCCCCCTATACCTCCAATCTAATGTCCCCTCTGTTGGATGACAGTTCAAGGCCTTTATGTTGAAGGGTCCAGCTGGCTGCCATGTCCTTTCCTTTTCCAGGTCATTCATCTTGTGCATTCCTAATTATTCTTCAAAACTTACAAGTCAGCAGTCACCTCCTGAGTGTGATCTCCTATGATCACCCCTACTCCCCTGACAATTCTTTCTCTCTTTGCATTGTTTTTGTAACTTACACTACTTTCTACTCTTGCTATGTCACATCATATTAATTTTTTTCCCTTACCTGTCCATTTGGCTTCTGGGATCCCCAAGAGCAGGATCTAGGATGTTTGAAATAGGTCTGTCATCATAGAGCAGGAGCTAAATAATAGTTGAATAAATTTTTGTTCAATGATTTGTACATCTCCCATTCCCTAGGACAGGGCTGAGTATTCGGTGGATACTAAACACATAGTTGCTGATGGATCCTTATAAAACATAGGTAAAATCTTGGCTATTATTCTTGGTACCAATGTTAGTATAGTAGATAACTGTCTTTATGGAAAAATAAGAACTAGCTCCATGGAGAAGGAGCTGACCCTTTATGCAAGACATACAGGACAGCTGCTGATTGGAATAAAAGACAGTCAATCATATGCAAATGGAAAGAAAAGAACTCTTTGGTTTTGGTTAAGAGAAAATATTTTTTACTAAATAGTAAGGAAATGGAATATGAATTTCTTTTTTTATGGCCCATGTGCATTTTTCTTTTGTATGAGGGATTTCTGTAGAACTCAAAGGTATCCTTTCTTTCCTTCTCTTCCTTCCTTTGCCTTGCCTTGCATAAAGATAGGCAATCTTGGGCAAATACATGAGACTGCGAGCTTCTATAGAGAAAAAGTGGAAAGTCTGTTATTATGTTGGTGCAATTCTTCTAATGATATATAAGCCCATCTCATCCTCAACCCAAGATTGTAACTGAGGCACACATCTCTGTGAAATTCTTCTCTTCCTCAGTGTCAACCTGGGGGTCATTGGCTTCATTGGCCCAGCATGAAGACTGGTTCCGTGAATGTCTGGGGAATTTTCTTTCTTGGTTGAAATTGAACAAGAACTGTATTTTCTAAAATCAAAAAAAGCTCCATATGAATCTTGAACAGTTCCAATTCTTTGTTCTATTCTGAGATCACGGGGACCTTTTGGAGGCAAAGGAGACATCTATGTTTTAGAGTGGTTTGAAAATTGTATTAATAGGGCACAAGACTCCTCAAGGTCCTGTCATTCTCTAGGAACCATTAATTACTATCATGATGGCATATACATACATACATACACACACACACACACACACACACACACACATATATATTTATATATGATCTTCATATCAGAAAAGTACTCCCCAGTGTGTGCTTCAGTCTCATGAGAGAAGTTATAGTCTGCCTCCTACAGGAAACAGTTCAGTGAGAAGAGTTTCAATGACAGGTGCAGGGACAGAGCTGTGCTATTTGGCTTTAGATTCTCCTGAGGTCTTTCCAATACTGAACCATGTTTCTGAGCACAGAGCCTCTTTTTTATCCTCCTTGTCACTGTACCGACACAGAAGTTAAAAGAGGAAGAAATGAACAGAATAGCACATTTAAATTTCTCAGTAGGAAACAAACTGTATCTATCATATTTTCTTTCCTCAAAGCAACAGGTCCTAAAGCTTGAGGAAACAGCATTAATGCACCTGGTAGGAATACTTTACTTTTCATTATGGCCAAGGGATGGTGGGAAGAAGACTGATCTAGAGTCCATGGACCTGGGATCCAGTCCTCATCTGGCACTGACTGGTCATATCACCTTGGACAACTCACTGCTTTTCTTTAACCTCAGTTTCCCTCTTGATATGATGAGGTGGCTGCTAAGACTTCTCCCAGGTCTGGATTCTTTGAGAGGTTGAAAGCTTCAGGAGAATGGTGAATCACCTGGTGAACCTCTAAGTCCCGTGCACACACACCCAGCGGAGTGTCTGCCAAGAAGTCTCCTCTTATCACCACTATCGGAACTTACTTTCAGGGCTGTGCAATTGTTTGCACCCATTGAATTAGTAATTCTACTCCTGGAAGCTTGTTGTGAAGAAATAAATTCCTTAAGAAAGAGGAAAAGTTACATTAGCAAAAAAAAAAGTTGTTTGTCTCATGATTCAAAATTTGATGTAAGCTCAGTGTCCAACAGTAAGAGAAGGGATCAGGACAGTTGATAGGCTATTTCAAAATCCTGAGAACTACATGGAGAAATGCTTTTGATAACACAAAAAGCAAACTGTATTTGCCCCGTGGATTGCAAATATGTTTAGGAGCAAGAGAAGGTAAGAGGAGTGAGTGATCATGGTCCACCCTCGATGGGCTGGGTGCTATACTAGACATTGGTTATACTTTTGAACAGCTGTGAGGATAGGCCCCATTATTACCAATTGACAGTTAGGAATCTAAGGCTCAGAGAATGATAGTCATTCCCTCAATTACTGCTTTTAATGGGTTAGTACTCAAGATTCAAACCATTCAAACCCAAATGATTTTCATTATTCATGGTAGCTGTAAAGTGTCTGTGAACGCTGAATTGGCGAATACGGAGCCGGTGCTCCTAGGGAAATGCAGGGTTAGGTTCCTGTGAGTCTTCTCATCAGCTGATCAATACAGAACCTTGTTTTATGTGTGTTTCTGTTTAAGGACACCTTACTTAATACATATTTTTGATTCATCAACATTGAACTCATGGTCAACAGCACTCTAACTCATGCCTGGATCATGCTTATGTAAACATGTGTTATCTCTGTAAGGCACATAGCAGCCTTCCTGTATTGGGGATCATTAGACAGCATCTCAGCACTATGCTTGGGACCATTTTAAAAAGTGAAATCAACAACAGAAAGCACAAAGATGTGAAAAACATGCCACCAAATACACGGCAAACAAAAGAGCTGAAACAAGAAGGCAGACTATCACTTTGCTCTACCTCTGCTGGGAACAGGTGCCTTGGGCCAATCAGACTTTTCACCACTCTACACAAGCCTGTGAATGACCGTGAAATTGTCACAAATATTGATTTGGGGGTTACGAGCAAATTCTAGGGAGTAGGCAAATTCACAAACATGGAATCTGCAAATAACAAGGATTGACTGTAAATTCACTCATTCGGCAAGTCTTTACAGTTGATCTGCCACATGCCAGACACTAGTCCAGGCACTGCAGATTTAGAAGTGAGCCAAACAGAGCCCCTGTACTCATGGATCGAAGGTTTGGGAAAGAGTTAAATGCAGGTAAATACATCGGTCGGACGGCCACGCGTCGAGCAGACTAAACTGGGAGGGGCACGAAGAGGGATGCGTGGAGGGGTTGCCGTTCATCCAGAGCTGTCAGAGGGAAGCCTGGGATGGAACACTGAAACAGACCCTCAAAGGGATCAAGTTCCGAGGACGTGTATGGGACGAGTGATCTGGAAAGTGGGAGTAAGAAGTATACAGATGCGGAGCAGGAGGCTGGAGTGGTGATGGGAGAGGAGATCCGAGTATGCTGGCAAATGGTGTTGACCTCTCTAACTTCAAAACCTGGGCCCTCGAAAGGAAGGGGGCTTGGGGATGCAGAGCGCTTCCTAAGGTGTCATAATGTTGGCAAAAGAAAACACCCCTGTGCATCTTCTCTTGCGAAAGGCTCAGGTAAGAGCCAAAGAGAAGATCTCTGTGGAGGGATGGAGACTTTGCCAAGGTCCCTCAGATCTCTGCTGCATCTGAGGCTTGGTGGCTGGGTGTAAGGAAGGGATGGGAGGTTAGCTTGGACACGGGTGAGATTCCCTGGGAGAGAGAACGTGGCCTGGGCCTGCAATACCGAGGACGACCCGTGGTGCATCTGAGGAGAGCCACAACAAACAAACCATCCCCAGGACAGCAGGAGGAGTGGAGGCGAGAGGCAAGTCCACACAGTGAGAATCACTGGGTGGAAAAACGCTCCTCCCCCTGATGCTGAGCTCCGCTTGTGGTGCCTGTGAGAAGATCAGTGCTGTCGCCCATGCCGGAGTCATCTGGAGTCAGAGGTCCTCAGATTCAACCCACACTGCTGACAGATAGGGAGACTGAGGTCCAGAGGGGGACAGGCTTGAGCTCCCAATCAAACAAGGAGGGAGCGGCCGAGCCAGGACTGGAATTTAGCCTTGTCACCAAACTGTCATTCGAGACAGTTATGACTTGAATTTAGGAGGAGAAGAAATGCGACAGAATTCCCAAGTTTGCAGAAAAGCCGTCGACCGTACCAACTGCTGCGTTGGCGCCCCTGCCGGGAGCAGCAACCACCTCTACGATTTAGTTCAGGGAACTTTATTTCCCACCCCCTCAACCTGGTCATTCAGCATGTGGCTCTGGGAATGCCCTGTGGAAAGTTCTGCTGCCCTGATGTGAATCGGTCGCCAGAGAAATGGTCTCAGTCAGCAAAGGTGATCACTCTATAGGTGGGAGAAAGTCAAGGGGAATTAAAATCCTGATTCGTATCTTCTGTAGCTTTTGTACGGAGGCCTGTGCTCTGTGGGGGGTCCCTGGCTACAAGTTTCTGTCAATCCCCTGTGAATCACTGACTCCCCAGAGAGGTCCGGTGCGATTGACCAAGAACAGTAGTGGGCTGGCAGTTCAGCCGTCTGGAGGGTGGGGATGTGAAGCCCTGATCGGTTGTGTTTGCCAATATCTGTGGTGTAAATACTGTCTCCGTGGCAGATTTCAAGCTGCCAATGACTTAAAAACCAGTTCACCGAATTGCTGGAAATCTCGAGGTCAGCTCTCCTGAGATGGCTCCAGCCATGGTCACTGCACCTCTGCAGCTCTCCAAAGGGAGGGCCCTGAAGGTGGGGCTGAGGTCCATCCTGCTTAGTTCTGTGAGGTCAGACCTCACCCGAGGGGGTGTCTAGTTTCAGAGCCCAGATTATAAGGGGAACGTTGACAAACTGAAAATTGTTCCGGGGGTTGAGGAAGGAAGAACTTGATTTAAAACACAAACAAAAACCTATTGGGAGGGAGAACCGCAGATGGGATGAGAATCCAGCCGAAAAACACAGGGTATCCTAGTCCTTGCTTCCCAGTCTCTGTGGGGCTGTGAGTTGCTTTTCCTGGGTGTGAGGGGAAGCTGATTTCAGCTCAACATAAAGACTTTTGGGTAAAGCTGCCTAAAGAAAGACCAGGTTGCCAGGCACTGTGGGGAGCATTTGGTCAGGAGACTTAGGAAAGAGGATATGGGGGGCAACCACTAGGTGGGGCTGTGGCAGTGGGACGCTGGGGCCTTTCTAGCCTCTGGGGGCAGATTCTGCGGTGGAGTCTTCTCTTTCTCTCATTTACCCAGTTTGATATTCTCACTCTTTTCTCTTTCTCCTCTCTCCCCGGGGCTCACTTTCTCAGTTGCCTTTCGCTGATTTACCTGGTTCAGCTCCCTCCTGGGGCAATGACCTCTACATCTTCCTGAAAAGATAAGACCAAGCCTCTGAGCTTTCTCCCCACTGCTTGCATCCCAGGAGCAAAACACAAGCCCTCCTTTTCCCATCTTTCTTTGCCTTCTCTCCTCTCTTCCAATATTTCAGCTCCACATTTGTGACTGAAGAAGGGCAAATAAACAAATTGAAACTGAAACTGAGCATTGGCCCTAAAGTGAGGACATCTGGGAGGCTTGCTAGGAAATTAACATGCTTGTCGGGTTTCAGGTTACATATTTTGTGTTGCCTGGTAACTAGCCCTACAGTTTCCTTTCATGCTTTATTCTCCCCCATCCCTTGTTTATAGTGTAATTACCCCTGTGACATCATAATCCCCCATTGAACAGCTGTCAGGGGGGCCCAACTGCTGAGTAAACAGGGCTTTACAATCTCTCCTCCCACAGGCTGGTTTACTAAATAGATCAATATTTGGTTTGTAGGCACAGGGATTAGGAGCTGGAAGTGTCTTTTGAAAAAGCCCTCTCTCTTCCCGGGGCCTCCAGGCACCTGAGAATGCTGGAAAGAAAAGCCAGGTTTGTGGACAAAAAAAAAAAAAAAAAAAAAAAAAAANCACCTGCTTGTGATCACCCAAGGAGCAGCTTGTCTTTAAGAAGTGAGACCTATTTAAGAATTAGTTATGTCTTAGGCTCTTTATTTTTAATGCTCCGAGAATTCCACTTTCTTCTCTCCCTGCCTCTGTCTTAGCTCCCCTTTCTCTGTACCCAATCCTGTTTGATTTAATCTTTCTAAATGGATATTATAGCCCCAGGGACGAAAAGAATGACACATGGATAAACAGGAACTAAGCTCCTGAAGATCTTCCTCTCCCCAACACCAGCCTCCCCACCGCACTCTGGGATTAGAGGCAGCACAAAGAAAGCAACCTCTGAGAATTCTTGGTCAAACCAAAGATTCCTCTGTGAGAGTTTGGGGAAGGACGGTTTAGATCTCGCCTCTCCTGGGTCCAGAGAGTGTGGCTGAAACACACATAGGAACAGAGATCTTGGAGCCTGAGCCCTGGGAGCCGTGAGTGTAACCCTGTAATTTGTTATGTGACCTTGGTCAAGTCCCTGGTGGCCACAGCATTGGGATTGGGTGACAAGGACCTCCAAGGCTTCTCCCAGGGAGACAAAGTAGAGCATCAGACTGAGACAGGCTCGAAAGCTGCTCCTGACTACAAAGCCCCCTATACCGCAGGTAGCTCCTTGGAGTTGCATTTGCTTAACTGAAAAAAAAAAAAAAATGGAGGGGGGAGAGTTAACCCATCATTGTGAAGATCAAATGGGATAATGTATGGGACGGAAGTAGCTGTGGGCGTGAGACTCAGTGGGTGTCTCTTATAAAAGCTAATGTGTGTAATTCCTGTGAAAACTAAAACTATGGTAAAGAAAAGCTTGGAAGTAAAAATTAAAAGGAAAAAGACGTGGACTAGCAACAGCCAACACTCCTATGACCTGTTCCCAGCATCCTAAGTGCCCTTCCCATTTATGATCATCTCAGGTAGTCTTCTAACGGCCCCAGAGAAGGAAGGGCACCACGTGTACTGATCTCCTCAAGTGGACCACTCATTTTCCCGGCTTTTTGTAAACACGCTCTCCCTCAATCCGCACAGAAACCGCAGGTTCTTATTTCTCCTCTTTCCCAGATAACTGGGGTTCAGAGAAGTGAAATGACCTATCCAAGGTCACCCAGCTGGTGAGCACTGAACCCACCCAGGTCCCCAGGTTCTAAACCTCTTGTGCTCCCTGCCACTCACCCCCCCTCCCCATGCCACAGAAGTGGCCAGGTCGCTGTGGAAAGGGAGGCAGCCAAACAATGAGGTGCTAAAAGTTAATGACCTGGGTGAAGAAAAAGAATATTTACACAACATCCAGCACTTCCTGCATAGTCGTCAAGCAACACCAGAGTGCTTTGCTGATTCAATCGTTTCGCGGGGTAATTACGGTCTGCCTCTGGAAAAATAAAACACCGCGGCTGGCTGCTGTCTCTTGGACTTTGTGTTACTTCCTTTGGACAGGTGATTGCAGAAGGCCTCTATGTCTAGCAGTGGCCCTGAAGCCTGTATGCACCCAGACTGGAGGGGAAAGGAGGCTATGGGCGGTGTGGGGGGAGGGGTCAACCTCAGACAATCCGCAGAAACCCAGTTCCTGAATTTTCTATGCAGGGTGCAGCACGGGTGTCCTGGCGCTCCTCTGCTCTCTCCGGCTGGTGGCTTTCTCTTAAGAGACAGTTTCAGTTCAGTTTCGTAGAGATCTGTGTGTAGATCTGCACAGCGATAACATTCCTCCCTGCTAAGTCTGTCCAAGATAACTAACCTGTTTCCAAGATCTAAATTTGTACGTGGGAATCTTGTCTTGTCCTGATTTCCAGACCCATAAGCAGGCTTGGCACGCGGTGGCCAGAGGAGGTCCCAGGTTTGTCCTGGTGCCCAGAGCACGGCTTCCTCCTCTCCACTGTTAGGCAAAAGCCCCCGCCTTGCGACAGGAGGTACTGTTTTTGCGGGCAGAGCTCAGTCTCCCTGAAGGGGAAAGGGGAAGTGGCTTAACACTTAAGGTCCCTTGCATATATCAAACCCCGTGTTTATTTGCTAATAAATAGGGGCGCCTGGATGGTTCAGTCGGTTAAGTGTCTGCTTTCTGTTCAGGTCATGATCCAGGAGGGTCCTGGGATCGAGCCCTGAGTGGGACTCCCTGCTTGGCGGGGAGTCTGCTTCTCCCCCTCCCCCTCCTCCAGCTGTGCTCTCTCTCTCTCTCATACACACACACACACACACACACACACACACACACACAAATAAATAAATAAAATCTTTTTCTAAAAGAAACTTATTTGCCGATAAATAAAATGCTGTCTTCAAGAACTTATCAACCTCTGTGAATTATCTTCTGGGGGGAAACAAAAAGCTGTAGCCCTCCGGGGACCCCCTCAACCGGTAGTTCACCAGCTGTGGCGCGCGTCCGCTGCCCTGGAGGGTGATCGGGCTGCACACCGATGTTCTGGAGGAGGACCTGAGGATCTGCCTGTCTAACCAGTTCCCAGGTGCTGCTGACGCTGCCGATTGGGGGGCCACGCTTGGGGAACCCCTGCTCAGTCCAGGGAGCTGCTGGTACCTGATTTTTTTTTTTAAACCACTTTTCACATTCTTTCAGTTGGCCACTGTTCTGATCTTTCCTTCCATCAAAGCATTTGGGGAGCGGCTTTCTCCTCTTAAGCAAGAATGCAAGTCAGGTTGCCCTCACTGGTATCCTTCTCCAGATCATCTTGCAGCCTACATCGTTTCGGCTTTTAGATAAGTCCCCAGTCTGCCTTCCCTCCCACAGCCCTCATTGTGGCCACACTGTTAGTCCTCTGAGCTAGAAGACCTCTCTTGCCCTGGTGAGCCCTGAATCGCGTGTCAAGACGGGACTCACGACATGGCCCCTGGAGGGTCCTCCCTGAACGACCTACCCGGGCAGAGGAAGTTTTCCTTATCTTTACTTAATCGTATAGCTGCTACTACCAACTGGCACCCTAGCCCTTGGCTCGCTCTAATGTAAGGATCTCTTTCCCCTGCCCGCCAGACGAGGAGATAGTGAAGGCAGAGACTGGGAATGACTCCATTCGCCGTTCCCTGAAGAACCAGGTATTTCTGTAGGATCTACCGTGAGCTTGGTCGCCCTGGTCAGCAACAACACACGGGGCTCCCGCCGTCATGAAGACTGAGGCCTAGGGAGTGAGACAAACCGGTCACTCAGAGAAACGTCACAGCATACTCGTGGTAAACGTCACGAAGGAGAACACTGGCCTCAGGGAAAGGGACACAGTTTTGGTTAGTCATACGGGAGGGTTTGACCAAGTGCTAGAGATCAAGGATGGTTTCTCTGGAAAAGGCCGGCTGACTGGAGAAGAGAAGGATGTAGACGTTCGCTGAGTAAGGAGGGAAAGGGAGAGTGTGGGAGGCCGAGGCAGCCAGAACCAGGGCCTCCCTGAGCCACATTTGCCCCGAGGCTCTAGCTTCTCAGCCTCACCTCAGCCTTTCTCTCTTCATGACCCTCTTGAGGCAGCAAGCGGGCTCCAGAGAAACTTAAGTTGTATGTGTGTACGTGTGTACACACAGGCACATACATACAGACACTAGACGCCTGGGCATAAACATACATCACACACACACACACAGACACACACACACAGACACACACACACAGACACACACACACACACACAGACACACACACAGACACACACACACCTCTTTTGCCCAGATCAGAGTGGGACTCTCTGCTCTGGGCTGTACCTGGATGTTGATACCCCAGGGTCCCTTTCTCTAGGAGGCTCAGAACAAGGTTTAAATGCAGTGATCTCACCTTCTGTCCAGAGTCTTCAGACAAGTGGCATCACCCTACCACAGCACTTTGGGACAGGTGTGGGGGACCCAGACAGCCAACAGAGGGGAGCTGAGAGCCTCAGTGCCCAGAGCCGTGGGTGCACTCACCCACACCCATCCCAGCTACACTTTTTCTTTTTGTTACGTAGGAAAGACCAGAGGAAGGGTTGGGGTGCCCTGCCGCTCAGCTCCAAGCCTTTGCAGCTGCAAAGGCTCATGTTACATCACTTTTTCCTTTATTGAAAAACGTATTTTTAAGTGGTGGGGGTGGGGGGGACCCTTTTGTTTTACATAATACATAGTTGATACCAATTAACTTGGCCTTGAAACCTTGCTACCAACAAGAGCCTGTGGCTATCCAAGGGGGGGGGCTGTTTATGCTTGTCGGGCTAAAGCACAGTCTCCCAAACTTTCTGTCGTGGGACTGCCACTCTGTTTTTTGGCAGTGTATTCCCTGAAAACAAATTGATTCAAGAAGTAAAAGTAGTTAAAGGCTGTGCACGTCATGGCCTTTCATGAACAACAAAAAATTGATTAAAGAAGTTTCAGTAAAATAAGGACGGCAGAAACAGGCCTGCTATGTGAATTGTAAGTTACCATTTCTTAAACACTTCTGAGGTGTTTGATGAACACATCATGTGTTTTACTTATCTCAGGGGCAGTTCCCTCAAAAACACCGATTTTATAGAAGAAACTGAAGTTCAGAAAAGTTAAGTAACTACCTCCAGGTCACACAGCTAGTACATGGGATTCAGATCCACCTGATTCTGAAGCTCATAATATTTTCCAACATTATAATCACTTGTGTCCTCTGCACCTCTGTTTCTCATCTGTAAAATGGGTAATGTAATATCCATCCCTTTATACGCCTTGCAGGGATAGTGGGACAGTAACTGTTATGAGCAATAAAAATACCTTCAGTTTGTGTAGTACTTTGGTTTCCAGAGCACTTTAATGTCCTTCGTCCCATTTGAACAATACAACAACCTTGTGATGTGGGTATCATCATGCCCATCCTCCAGATGAGGTAGCTGAGGCTCAGAGAAATAAGGGGATTTGCCCAAGGTCACAACTCGAAGAATGCTAGCACCAGAAAATGGGAGCCAAGGTTAGTGCTTGGTCTAACTAACATCAGCTGCCTCCTTAATTAGCAAGATAATTGTAATAGACTCAAGTTTCCCCATGAAAAGGAAGGACTCATGGTATAATATTATGTAGGGGCTATTATCATGGTTGCCATAATTGTTATTAGTTGCCAAAGGACAATTGTCATGTGTTTGGTCCACTTTATCCTCAGCAGATCACCTCCTCTCTCCTGTGAGTCAAACCTTTCCCTCCTTTATCTCTTGGTCCTTGGGACCACAGTACTCATTTCCAGAATTGCTCATGTGCTCCCATGGCTCTCAGAAATTAGAGTCTGAACACGGTCAGGTGCTTGGTGGCTATTCAGGAGCTCTTTTCTCTTTCGAGTGAATTGGAGGAAATTGAGGTTTTTCAGCAATTTAATTAACATCTTTGATATGTGAATAGCAGCTATATTAAATTGACCTCTTACGTAAATTGGTGTGAGAACAAGCCCTTGGGAAAGCTGCATTATAATTAGGAATGTTCTTGACCCTCGGGGTTGGCCAAATGGATAGGTGAAGACCATTGAGGGAACTATGATATAGTCACTCAGGAGAGAGGAATAAACTATTTACTGAATAAAGAAAAAGTGCTCAGGGGTGCCTGGGTGGCTCAACCCATTAAGCGTCTGACTCTTGGTTTTAGCTCAGATCATGACCTCAGGGTCATGAGATCAAGCCTTGTGTTGGGCTCTGCATTCAGTGGGGAATCTGCTTGAGATTTTCTCTCTCCTCTCTCTGCCCTTCCCCCTGCTCTATCTCTAAAATAAATAGATAAATCTTAAAAAAGAAAGAAAGAAAGAAAGTAAGACATGCTCAGAGTCACAATAGGTCACAAGTTATGCATCAGACAGTGTGGAGAAAGTTTCTCCATTGTTGGAAAATCTATTCTCATATAGTTAATCTTAGCCATAGCAGTTATTTTTGAGGATCCTTTGACTTAAAAAGTATGGAATTTAGAGAAGATCTAGGGATAGATGACAAAAATAGTCACTGATTCTAAAAAAGAATGTGAGGAAGAAGAAACCTGGTATAGTGTAAATAAGGATTGGCTTAGAAGGAGGCCATATGCTTTGTTAAACTCTGAAGTAGTAATTCACGAGAGGCCTTTCTTAACAGGTCCAAAGCTCAAACGGAGGAGGTGTGATCATTGGTTCCCTAAGCGCCCCCCCCAAAAAAAAACTTTACAAGCAGGATTGTTGTTTACTTTTGGAGAAATCTTTCCTCTCATGATTATGAGATACAGGTACACATAGATCATGCAGGAGAAGAATCTTCTTTGAGACAAAAAATTTGAAGAATTAGAACAAATGAATGTTGAAAGGATTTTTAAGTGCTGCTGTGAAGGGTGCCCGGGTAGCTCAGTTGGTTAAGTGACTGCCTTTGGCTCAGGTCATGATCCTGGAATCCCCGGATCGAGTTCTGCCATCTGGCTCCTTGCTCAGCAGGGAGTCTGCTTCTCCTTCTGACCCTCCCCCCCTCATGCTCTCCCTCTTTCTCTCATTCTCTCTCTCAAATAAGTAAATAAAATCTTAAAAAAAAAGATCCTTCTTAATAAGTAAATAAATAAATAAATGCTGCACTGAAGCTAGACCCTCCCAAGGCCCCTTAAGATTCTGTTATTTGACAGATAATTAAATTCAAAGAAAGGGCCCCTGTAGAAATTTGTGTTCTGTGTCTTGCTTCCAGGAAGGCTGGGAGGAAGAGGCTTTCCTCATGTGATCAGAGAAATATCTCCAATGTCTAGGTACTTCCAGGCTGAAGGGACCCTCAGTGCTAAAACAATATGGAGGAACTCCCACTGGCCCAAGAATTGCATCTGTTGTCACCAATGTGCAGGTGACAAAAATCACTCATAGAGAAAGCCATCACAGAGACAGATGGGTAATCAGCTCCTCTCTTCCCTTGCTCTCACTCCTCCCCAGAGCTGTAATCTAACCAGATTGGTTATCACACTCTGAGAATACCTATCTATTTTGCATCACACAGAAGAAAAGGAATTGGCCCGCCAGGTACTTGCCTACATTGTATTACTTAATCCTATGAGCAGGTGAATCTGTCCCTGGCTTACAGAAGGGAACACCAGGGCTTAGGGTATGTGAAGTGCTCAAGACTAGAGAATTTCTAAGTGGCGAAGATGGATTCAACTCAAAATCTGACTGATTCTAAATTCCATTTTCAAACACTCCGCCTCTGCTTATTCTTTTCTCTTTACGTGGAAGGTCTTCATTCATTTATTCATCCATTCAGTATTTGTAGGACACTTAGATGTGCCTGGGAATTGACTCAGCTCTGGGAAAAGAGATGAACAAGAACATGCTACTCTCTTCCAGAAGCATAAAATCTAGGGAGAGACAGGTATGGACAAGAAGAAATAAATGTGTTAAATTTTGTGGGTGAAAACCAGACAACGCTCTTTGAAATCCTAGGTAGGAAGGCAATAAACTCCAGGAGCTGGTGGTAGGACAGGTGGAAGGAGATGGAGGGAGTGGTAACAAGCAAATCCTTTGAGAGGGCATTTGTGAGATTAGATCTGTGAAGATGTTCACCATGGTATTTGACAAATAGAAAACAGTAAACAATTCACTTGATAGCTTTTAAAAATTAATCCAGCAGGTATTTATTAAGAGGACCCTGGGTCCCAGACACCCTTTCAGGCATTGAGGATCAAGCCATCAAGAACTGGTCCTTGACTTCATGAAGCTCATGTCTTAGGTGGAACAGTCAGATGCAAAGGGACAGAAAGCTCTGTTAGCTAACGTCAGATAGTGAGTAATGGGATAAAGAACAAGATCAGACACAGAGATGGGGGGAGGCCAGCTTCTGTGGTAGGTAGTCTGGCCAGGGAAGACCTCTCTGAGCCCTTTGGCATTGGAGGCTGGAGCCGTGTGGATCTCCCGGAGAATGGCGCAGGCTGTGGAAGGAGCAAGGCTCTGAAGTCAGGGCATGCTGCGGGACGTTCTAGGCATAGTAGGAAGGCTAGTGCGGCTGCGCAGAGCTAGAGATGGGAACACTGGTGATAGATGGGGCTGCCTGGCATCAAGTAGGGCTTTGGAGGTTGTGGGAAGGCTTGGGAAGCCACTGGATTACCACTTCTTCTATGAAACTATTACTGGGTATCTTATTCAGAATAACAGGGACACCATACACTGGGAAGCTTATAAACGACAGAAATGTCTTTCTCACAGTTCTGGAGGCTGCAAGTATGAGATCAGATGCCGGTGTGGTCAGGTTCTGGTGAGAGCCCTCTTCCTGACTGCAGATAGGCCCGTTTTTTTATTGTATCCTCCCATGCAGAGAGGAGTGAGACAACTCTGGGGTCTCTTTTATGAGAGATGAGTCCCATTCATGAGAGTTCTGCCCTCATGAGCTAATAACTCCCCAAGGCCTCACCTCCTAGTTTTGTCATGATAGGAGTTAGGATTTCAACATACACATTTTGGGGGGACACCAGCAGTCCGTCCATAACTCTGGGTACAAGGTTGTTCAACAGGCATCTAAAATACAACTAATTTTACAAATCTAGTGTAAAATACATTTTAAGCATCTATTTTATTGGGCTGGCTCACCCCATTCTCAATTCCATCAAAACCAATATTCCTAATCTCTGGTTGATATTGGTTTCAGAGCCACTCATAGGTAGGATGTCAATCATCGGAAGCATAGGAAAATTGTCTTTCAAAAGAAAATTTAGAGTTGGGGAAATAGGCCACAAAAATTTCAGACAAGCCAGTGGGAAAACTCCCACATGGATCAAGACCAGAAACCATGTTCATCCGGTCCTTTTAGTTTGGTTCCTTTTCCAGGTCCACTCATAAAACCTATGACATTTTCACAGATATCCTGGCCTTGAGGTTGGTCAAGGAAGCCCAGGACTGAAGGAAAAGTCAGAAACCAAAGGCATTGGGGTCTCTTGTTCAGGTTCTCAAAGGCCTCAGTTCTAGCTGAGCCCTCCTTCTCTGGAGCCTTCACAGAGTGTTCACAGCTGGGCTTCCCCGTGTGAACCCAGACCATGGAGGTGGCTGTGGGACCCCTTGCAGAGCCAGAGAGCCTGATTTAGGGCTCCCACGAAGGCGGTGGGCATGGAAGGCTGCCATGCACCATGAGAACTATGCATTGTTCTCCAGTCCTGGCTCTGCTCCCTGGCAGTCCTGGGACCACGAACGTCAAGAAGATCCTTGACTCCCTGCTGTTCCTGAGGAGACTGAGCCAAGAGGGAGGAGTGGGAGAGGCTGCGGCAGTCATTGGAGACCTATTAAAAGCAAACATTCATAGAGTAGGAATCAAGGGAATGGAGGGAAATCCCTGTGGTCTTCCCACTGTATTTACTCCCCTAAGAAGCTCCCACGTAATGCTCATTTCCCAAACTCACACTTGCGCTAACAACTGCCATTCTCCCTAGATTTGCATGAATGTCTCCTCTTCCTGATTCTGGAAGACTGCGAGTTGGGGACTTACAAGTTTTCCATAAAGCTAGGCTCTCCTCCTGTTGCTATTACTGGGGCTCTGGAGGGAGGAAGCCGGAGCTCAGCAAGTGAGAGCAAGGTGTTTGGGGCCCGAGGGTGAGTCTAGTCCTTCACTGGTCTGCATTACTCACCGTGAACCTGCCCAGGTCCCTGATGTGTCTCAGGTCAGCCCCTTCCTCCGCCTGGGGATGCCTCTCTTCTTTGCCCAGGAACGTGACTCCTGCAGATTTCGGGATGCCTGCATTCACCTCCAGTCTTCTCCTGTTCTCCCAGTGCTGGGAATTGCTCCCACATTTCATTAATACTCACATTAAGCTCTGCTACGTCCTTCACAACACGACAATAGAGAAAATTGAGACCAGAAACAGGAAATGGCTTGTTTTAAGTCCTAGACCTATTCCTCTCCTCCCTTTGTTTTTGGAGGAGCTGTTGTGTGGAGGAAGGTTACAAACCCAAACCCTTCTATAGTCGCTTTCCCATCAACACTTTGAGGGACCCGTAACACAGTGGCTTCCTCTTACTCGCTCGTGGATAAAACACCCAAGCCAGGTGGCTTTCCTGGCCCCAACACTGCCTTCCTCAAGGGACACCATATTCTCATCCTCCCTTCCCAGGGAAGAAACACTCGAGCAACCCCTGAGGAAATGAGCATTTGGAGGTCTAGAAACAGGTGTTGAAATGTGCCAACTACAAAGGCAGCTTTTGGAAATTGACTTTGCTAGATTAACCTAATTCTGGATTTTCATTAGACTTTTTAGGATGATTCTGGTTATATAATCTTGATAAAGATTTTGAATGGCTTCTGACTCATTTTTTTAAAATTAGACAAATACAGGGATGCCTGGGTGGCTCAGTCGGTTAAGTGTCTGCCTTGGGCTCAGGTCATGATCCCAGGATCTAGCCCAGCATCGGGCTCTCTGCTCAGCGGGAAGTCTGCTTCTCCCTCTGCTG
This sequence comes from Ailurus styani, assembly GCA_002007465.1. Classification (NCBI taxonomy): domain Eukaryota; kingdom Metazoa; phylum Chordata; class Mammalia; order Carnivora; family Ailuridae; genus Ailurus; species Ailurus styani. The sequence continues at coordinate 1,379,776 of LNAC01000070.1, read as the reverse complement.
TCTCACTCTATCTCAAATAAATAAATAAGTAAACAAATAAATGAATAAATAAAGTCTTTTAAGAAATTAGACAAATACACATGACACGTGTACACACACACCGCCCCCCTCAGACACCCACATATCTCTCATTCCACATGCTAGATGCAATTTTATTTTTCAGTGCCTGACCTTATAATTGAGAAGTAAATTTTTTGGAAGAGACAGTTCCATTTATAGATGGCAGTGAGCAGAAGCTCAAAGAACATTCCCTGGTATTAATCAGAGACCATTTGCATGACCCTGTGGAAATCTTGCTGAAGTTTCAAAATAATAAAGTGGGAATGCTTATAAAAGTGCCAAGAACAATTCTCTGCTTGAAGCTGTCACTCTCAAAGAATTGGTTTGTCCCCGTAAGGGCTCAGGATGGATCCCTTCTTCCCTTCCTCTGCCTCCACCTATGATTTATGGAATTTTAGGGCATCTGAGCTACAACTCAACGTGTACAGATATATTTAACTCCCTCACTGTACAAATAGGGCAGTCAAGTACGCAAGAAGGAAAATGACCTGATCAAGGTTGCACGGGGAACTGGATATGGAGTCGGACCAGGACCCGTGGATCCTGGATCTCAGTCTAGATTGTTCCGTCAAGGGCTGCTCCGATCAAACCTGAATTTAGAGGTCATTTTTCAAAAAGATGCTTTCTAAGCCCAATGAATCTAAATAGGGGAAGGATAGGCAGTGGGACAAGCAGACAAGCCAAAGCTAGGCCTGCCTAGAGGCAAGAAGACTGTAGTCTATTATGTAGGGGCCACGGCCGAAGGAATAGGGGATGTTCAGAAGAGCAGGTCTGCCCCTTGAAGGCAGAGCCTGGGCTGTTTCTATTTCGGTAAATATGGTATTCAGATGAATGCCAAAATAAAGGAACTAGCATTTAATGCATCCCTATTATGCAACTGTTACCCCTCTCTTATAAATGAGAAAACCGAGGCTCAGAAAAAACTGTGCCTTGCAGAAAGTCACTTAGCTGGGCACCAGGGAGGCTACAGCTCAAACCTTGACTGCTCCGAAGCTTATGTGCGTTCCCTCTGACCCTGATGTGTTGGCTGACCCAGGGCTGTGGATAGGAACAACGAAGGTAGATTTCAGTTAGGTTAACTCAAGGATGTAAAAACCATCCCAGATGTCTGAAAGTCAAGCTGCCTATGTTGAATGAGGGCAAGTGCCCTGTTCCTAAAAATGTGAATGAAGGCTGGGTACACCTGTGGTGGGGTTATTACAAAGGATCTAATCAAAGGAGGAGACATACAACCAGCCGGTTAGGGAGCAAGTATTGCGTCTGCAATCTACAGGAATCTACTTCTTTTTGGACTCGGCATAAGCCAGCTTCCCATAAGCGTGGATTATTTGTTATTGTGGGGGGATGTGTGTGTGTGTGGGGGGGTGTGGTGTGTGTGTCCGGGTATGTGGAGGGGTGTGGAGGGGGTGTGTGGGTATGTGTAGGGGTGTAGGGCATGTGGTGGGGGTGTGAGTGTGCGTGTATAGGTCTGTGTGTGGATGTGTGTGTGGGTGGGGGGTGAGTGTGTGTGGGGTGGGTAGGGGGTGTGAGGGTGTGTGTTTGTGTGGGGGTGTGTGTGAGTGTGGCGTGGGGTGTGTGTGTATGTGGTGTTGCGGGGGGTCATATGGGTGTGTGTGGGTGTGTGTGTATGTGGTGTTGCGGGGGGTCATATGGGTGTGTGGGGGTGTGTGTGACATGTGCGGTGGAACTTTCCCTGGCTTCCCTGCAGGTCTCCATGCCTATGCCCTCGTTCCTCTACAGACCATTCCTGACACAGTGGCCGGGGGGGGGAATGGTATTTCCCAGGGCTCTCCCTCCCCTCCCCTCGCTCTATTATTTTCCATAGCAGTTATCACTGTCTAGTCAAACTATCTAATTTACTTGTTATGCTTACTTTTTGTCCATCTCCCCATCCCTCTCCCGAAACAGAACTTAAGCTCCACAAAGAAAGGGATTTTTGTTTATTTTATTTACTGAAGTGACCAAATACTTCGAACTCTTGCTTGGCACAGAATATGCTTTCCCTAAATGTTTGTTGGGTAAATGAATGGACCAGTGTTCCTGTAATTTTTCACAAGTACATCTGTGGAAAGGGTCTCCTTTTTTTTTTTTTTTTTTTTTTTTTTTTTTGTT